>JANBUF010000039.1:0-14414 GCA_027579215.1 Coemansia sp. BCRC 34490 | reverse complement strand
GGGCACAATCACAGCTGCTTCCCCCAGCCTATTTTTTCTGATGATTAGACTGTTTTCCTTTTTCTCTCCGCTTTTTACTAATACACAACTATCTATTATCCACATATTCTGATTCAGCAGATTCTGCTCTACACAGCAATACCTTTTATGTCCACTTTTGTAAACTTCATTTTTAGGCTGTTTTCTGCCCTTGGAATTTCTGGCAGTGTGATTGCAGCCATTTCCCCCAGCCTGTTATTATATGACGGCATGATTACATTCCTCTTTTTTACTAAACATTATCAATAAACATGCCATGTTACTTACATATTCTGTCCCAGCTAGTCAGTAGCTACACTGGCATATGTTTTTTATTCTGTTCTGACAGAATTTATTGTTCAGCTGCTGCCACTTGTTTCAAAGCCTAAGCTGTGATTTCCCCTGCTTATTCCATGCACTGTCAATAATATTTTCCTTTTTTAACCACATTGTTTATCAATAAACATACTTATATTGTTACATATTCATCACCGCATTAAACAGCGCTACACAGTGGTATAAGGCATGACCACTTTTAGTGGATAATATTCTAGGCCGTTTCTGGCTCCAAAGCATTTAACAGTGTATTTATCTTGGCTTTTTAGTGTGTGCTGCTGTTCCATCTCATTGCTTTTTTCTGATTGCATGCTGGAGGGCAGGGCATAATGGCTGTGATTTCCCCCAGCCTATTTAAGCTGTGCCAATGACATTTTCCTAGCCGTTTTCCTCGCTTATTTCTTAATAAGCACACAACGTATTGTACATATTCTGGTAGCGTAGAGCGGGGACTCTCTAGCAAATCTTTTGTTTGTGCAATTTGGACAACATTTATTTTTGCCGCGCATTTGCAATTTCAATTATTCCACATGTTCTTTCCTCTGCCTTTATCCCACCTGGTGAATACACTTTTCGTTCTGCGATGTATAGGTATTATTAAATAACATGACATGTTTAATACATATTCTGAAAGCGTAGAATCAGGGCTTTCCAGCCATATTAATATTATGCATATTTGAGATAATTAATTTTTGCCGCACATTTGCGAATTCAAGTAATTTCCAGTGTTATTTTCATAGCCCATGTAAGCTGTGCACGTTCATTTTTCATCATCGTTTTTTAGTTGTTTTTAACACACACATTTTGTATTTTATATATTTCGGGAGCGTAGAGCGTGGGCTTTCTAGCCATGTATTTATCGTTTGATTTGGACGACACTCATTTTCTACGCACATTTGCGAATTCCAAATTTCTCTTCTACTTTTTCACAGCTTATTTTCTTATGTCGTTTACATTGTTTCTAGTGTCTTCCCAATAGTTTATTAATAAAAACACAATACTTTCAATATTACTAGTACTGTCTCATCAATGGCTACGCGCACATACACAAACTGTATAGCTTCGTCGCCAATTCAGTTTGAAAGGGTCTTGAATTTCAAATGATGCTGCTGTTTTTTCTTAGTCTGTTATAATATACCGCTTACACTTGCTTCTTATGCGTTAGTAATATTGTATTAATAAAAGTGTAATGGTCTATATATCGTTATAACGGCTGAAGCGAGGGCTACACATACGTATTTGAATCGTGTCGTTTAGTTAAGAACTGACGTTTGGCGGTGCCTGAGTTTCTCCTTTCTTTGCTGTGGTTTCCTCAGCCTTTTCTTCAAAGTCGTTCTCTTTTTTTACTATGTTTTCTTGTTAACTTGTTAATAAACGTGTGTTACTTATTATTTCATTAGAACCGCCGTATTCAGGGCTACACACATATTTGGATCGTATTGTTTAGTTACCCTTTGACTTTTGGCGGTTCCCGAATTCCACATTTCTTCGCTGTGTGTTTCCCAGCCTTTTCCTTCAATGTCTTTCTCTTTCTTTACTATGTTTTCCTATTAACTTGTTAATAAATATACATATCTTTTTATATTGTTAGAACCACGGAAACGAGGGCTACACGCAAGCATCTATTCTGTGTCGTTTAGTTAACAATTGACGTTTAGCGGCGTCCGAATTTCACCTTTCTTCGCTGGAGGTTTCCTCAGCCTTTTTCTTCAAAGTCGTTGTCGTTCTTTACCGCTTTTCTCACAAACGTATTAATAAACATGTGTTGCTTATTATACCACTAGAACAAGCGTATTCAGGGCTACGTACACGCACCCGATTCATTATGTTTAGTGATGAATTGACGTTTGGCGGTGCCCGAATTGCAAATAACGCTGCTGCTTTTTCTTAGCCTATTTTCATATGCCGTTTACACTTGCTTTCTATGTGTTCATATTATTTTATTACTAAACCTACAACACTTTTTATATCGTTAGAACCGCTAAAACGAGGGCTACACATATATATTTGTTTCGTCTTGTTCACTTACCGATTGACGTTTGGCGGTTTTCAAATTCCAAATACCTACGCTGTGGTTTTCTCAGTGTTTTTCTTCAAAGTCGTTGTCACTTCTTACCGCGTTTTGTCATTAACTTGTTAATAAACATACAACACTTTTTATACCATCGGAACCGCTGGAACGAGAGCTACACGTACATACCTAGCTCGTGTTGTGTGGTAACCAACCGGTCTTGCACGGTACCCGAATTCCGTTTTTCGCTGTTCTGATTTTTCAGTCTATTTTACACTGCCGTTGGCTCTGTTTCTTACGTTCTTGTATTATTGTACTAGCAAAAATAAAATGTTCTCTATATCGTTAGAACCGCCGAAACGAGGGCTACACGCACATGTTTTATTCGTGTCGTTTTAATATCAAGCAGGCTTGCACGGAACTTGAATGCCGGCACTCGTTGCTGCACTATTCGCAGCCTATTTCTGCAAGCCGTTGACAGTTGTTATCTCTTTTTCTTACAATAATCGTAGTAATAAACACAGCGTAACTTACATTACTAACACTGCCAAGGGAATAGCTACGCGCACACGCCTCACATGCCCAATTTGGATGCTAAACAACTGTGGACGGCTCCCGAATTGTGCGTTTTTGTGCTGCGATTTCTGCTTTCAGCTTTGCTGCGCCAACTGCCATCTGCTAATTCCCGTTCGTTGCAAAGAATAAAAGCAGAGTATTAACCAAGGCGCAATAGCGTGCATTTAAAAAGAGAGTAATAAAAAAGGAAAAGAAAAAAGTTTGAAAAGAAAAAAGAAAACGCGCGTTCAGAATAAGAATAAAAGAAGACTTATAAAATAAACGTTGGAAAAAAGGAGTGAAAACGCGCGTTTGAAAAAGTAAAAAAAATAAAGGAAAACAGTCAATAAAAAGTCTGCGCTGTGTTAAAAGCAGCGCAATAAAAAGAATATAAAAGGTAAAGAGCTTTAAAAGTAAAAAAGCACATTCAAAAAATAAAAACCAGCGATAGCCGGGTCAACTGGCCAATCACGGTGCCAAGTTCCCCTCTAACCCCAATTGCAGGAAGGTGATTTGAAAATTGCAGGAAGGTGAAACTGAAATTTTTTGCCCACACAAAATATGCACGATTATGCACGAAATAATTGCAGGATACTCTTGATTCCTTTGGGCTTCTGGGCTAGGTCACATGCAACCAATCAAACCCCAGATAATCCCACCCAGGTCTGAGGGGGATTCGCACTAGGGACAGGTCACATGCAACCAATCAAACCCCAGATAATCCCACCCAGGTCTGAGGGGGATTCGCACTAGGGACAGCCATTTACTCTGCTTTGCACTCTCTAGTTCAAGCCATTCCATTTGTCTTACATCTACATTCAGCATATTCATATTCTGCCCTTTCCATCTGCAACTACTCTGCATTTCTACTATGCATTACCATTCTTTATTCTTTTACATTCTCCTACATTCATTAAATGTTTGCATCTCTTACCCATCATTGCTACCATGTTTAATCTTACATGTTTAACTGTGCCCTTCAAACAGTTGCATCTACATTATTACATGTTCATACCTTGCTTGCCATTCTACCTGCCACACTCACACTCCTTTTTTATTCCACTCTCTGCTAATGCATATACTCCATATTTCAGCCATCTGCTTTTGCCATTGCTGGCTCAATCAATCTCTTTTACCCACTCACTTTCTTGTATTCACCTATGCTGTTTTGCTTTTTGCAACCACACATACTGCATGTTTCTACTCATCTTTGCCACTGCATCCATCTGCTTTCTCACTTTATTATTATTCACTGCATTGTTACAGTTTTAGCATTATCCATATCATCATTCTCTTTTACACCACTATCTGTTGCATTCAATCCTTGTTATTCCACTTGTACTACAAACTTTTTTGTATTGTTCTACTATTCAACATTACAATCATCATTCATAGTTTACACCCATTCATCACTCCTACTTTTACAAACCCCAGCCTAAGTTGTTTCTATTTCCACTGCTACAACTACTACACAACCATGCATTACACCATGCCATGTCATCTATTTTCAATCAATATTCTGCACCATATCACTATTTCTATCAACAGAATCAAGTACTCTAAATAATTGTTGAACATTGACAATATACCAATTACACTTGCTATGCTCTGTTATTACATGTTCACATCTGCCAATCATGTATGCCATTGCTTAACTTTGTCTGTTTTTTTCTATCACACACTCAGTAATTACAGATGCCATCTTTATTCTTTCTCATTTTTGCATTAACTATGCCAGCCTTTATTACTTCATACTTGGAATTGCCTTGGAACAAACTACACAGTGATATTATGCATGTTTACTGTTAAACAATAATAGCCTTGTCCATTCATGGCTGTTTCAGTTCTAAGAAACAACTTTTTCCATCTATTTACACAGTGCACTGCTTTTCCTAATATTCCTTTCTGATTGCAGTTAGTGAAGGGCACAATCACAGCTGCTTCCCCCAGCCTATTTTGCTATGACAATTAGACTGTTTTCCTTTTTCCCTCAGCTTTTTATTAATACACAACTGTATATTTTCTACATATTCTGATTCAGCCAATTCTGCTCTACACATCAATACCTTTTATGTCCACTTTTGTAAACTTCATTTTTAGGCTGTTTTCTGCCCTTGGAATGTCTGGCAGTATGATTGCAGCCATTTCTCCCAGCCTATTATTATATGATGTCATGATTACATTCCCCTTTTTCATTACATCTTATCAGTAAACACACCATGTTATTTACATATTCTGTCCCAGCTGGTCAGTAGCTACACAGGGATATGTTTTTTATTCTGTTCTGACTGAATTTATTTTTTTCAGCTGCTGCTACCTGTTCCAAAGCCTAAGCTGTGATTTCCACTGCTTATTCCTTGTACCATCATAGTTGTTTTCCATTTTAACTACATTGTTTATCAATAAACATGCTTATATTACTACATATTCATCACCGCATTAACCAGCGCTACACAGCGGTATAAGGCATGCCCACTTTTAGTGGATAATATTCTAGGCCGTTTCTGGCTCCAAAGCATTTAACAGTGTATTTATCTTGGCTTTTTAGTGTGTGCTGCTGTTTCCTCTCTGCTTTTTCTGATTGCATGCTGGAGGCAGGGCATAGTAATGGCTGTGATTTTCCCCAGCCTATTTAAGCTGTGATGGTTCACTTTTCCTAGCCATTTTCATCGCCTATTTCTTAATAAACACACAATGTATTTAACATATTCTGGTAGCGTAGAGCATGGGCTTTCTATCGATACCTTGTTTGTGCAATTTGAACAACATTTATTTTCTGCGCGCATTTGCAATTTCAACAAATTACACATGTTCTTTTTCTGCCTTTTACCCACCCGGCAAATACACTTCTTGCTCTGCGATGTCCAGTTATTATTAACTAACATATTAAGTTTAATACATATTGTGAAAGCGCTGATTTGGGGCTTTCTAGCCATGTATTTATTTTGTAATTTGGATGGCGTTGTCTTTTGACGCACATTTGCGAATTCGCATAGTCACAGGTCATATTTCAAGCCTATTTAAGCTGTGACGATTCATTTTTCCTAGCCTTTTTCCTCGCCTATTTCCTAGTCATTACACCATGTTTAATACATATTTTGGCAGCGTAGAGCCAGGGCTATCCAGCAATATATTTATTATGTATTTCTGAAAATATTATTTTTGCCGCTCATTTGCAATTTCAATTAATTCCACATGTTCTTTCCTCTGCCTTTATCCCACCCAGTTAATACACTTCTTGCTCTGCGATGTATGGATATTCTATAGTAACATATCATGTTTAATACATATTCTGAAAGCGTAGATTCAGGGCTTTCCAGCCATATTAATATTATGCATTTCTGAGATAATTAATTCCTGCCGCACATTTGCGAATTCAAGTAATTTCCAATGTTATTTCCATAGCCCATGTAAGCTGTGCACGTTCGTTTTTCATCATCGTTTTTCACGGTTATTTCTCAACATACACATAGTGTATTTTATATATTCCGGCAGCGTAGAGCCAGGGCTATCCAGCCATATAATTATTATGTATTTTTGAGATTATTATTTTTTACCTCGCATTTGCAAATTCAACAAATTACTAGTTATTTTCATAGTTTACTATTCCACCCAACTAATTTGCCTTGATTTATACGATGCCAACACTTTGTTAGTAAACATGTTGTGCAAACTATATATTCAGCAACAGAAGCAACAGGGCTACCTGCACTTATTCTGTGCATTGTATTTACATTGTTTTTGCCAGAAATGCTTTTACATTGGAAATTATTTCTAATTTATAAAATAATTGTTGTCAACTTTCTGCTCCGAAAGTTCCCTTGGGATCTGCCCCCACTTTTGGTGCAAGCTACCGAAAGACAACTCTTTCAGAGTCTTGAGGGCAGATCCCTTGACTATTAATTGATTTTCTTAATTAGTACTGATATTATTATACTTCTAATTGATCTCCTGAAGCCTATTATTGCTGTATTAATAAAATTTATTGGCCTTCTCTAGATTCACGATATCTTTGAACTTCCATGACTATGTCTAAATAATCTTTAACCCCTTTTCTATTGCTTTCACAATTAGCAGAGGGACATTGTTGTCCATAATCATGTGGCCTTGCTTCATGTTTTCCATATTTGCTTGCCTTGCATTTTGTTTTTTCAAAATATGAACATTTTGTACACTGTAATCCACATCCCCATTGGCAAAGAGGCATATTTAAGGCAATAGAAACTGTTGTTGTAAAAATTTCCAAGAGAAGTAGTCTGGTTTAATTTCAAATTTCTGATAACAATGAAAATGGCAATGCACATCTCCTTTTATATGTTGTGTTTTTATTGAAAATTTGACAATTGTTCAAAAAAATAAATGTTCATTTCATTTTTTGGTGATGAAATATAATTCAAATTATATGTTCAAAAATAACTAACTGATATCACTATGAAGCAATTACACTGTCATTACACCATGTTAGTTCAAATTAATTTATTCTATTCTTAAATCCAGTCAAACTTCTGTAAAAGCATAATCTCTCAATGCATACAGGTTTGAAAATTGTAATAATATTTTAGACAATTGCATTTGTATTATACAAAGGCTTCATGGTAGCATATGCACCATAACACCAAAAGTTGGTCAGTTGATTTGGATATTTATCTTTTTGTGATAACTTTTCCCCAGATACAGTGGCTTTAAAAAGTGTATCAATGTTTGAAACTTTTGAGTTTGCAGGGCGATTGCTTGTTAACTAATAAAGATAAAAATAAGTGATTAACATAATAAGAAAGCCCTGTTTTTTTAGTCTATGTGTGTAAATTTTCATATTTGTAGCTATATTTAATTAAAAGATATGGACGTTTAAAAATGACTAGTTCATTGATACACTTTTTGGAGTTGCTTGAGAAATCCAAAATTTATTAGAAAAGGCAATTAATAATCAATCCAATAGCCCTTATTGGCAATTACCTGCTTGCAACACTCAGGTATAATGCCAATGACCTTCTGGCACTCCTCCTTGGTGACCTTGTACCAAGTTTTGGTTATCCTTTTCCAGTGTTCAAGCATTCCCTTTGGTGGCCATTTGTAGTCATGATAGAGGCAACTCTTGAGAATGGATCACATGTTTTCAATGGGGTTTAGGTCTGGGGACTGTGCAGGCCACTTTATAGCTTTAAATGGCTGCTCAGCGAGTCATTCCTGAACAGATTTGGCCATATGCTTGGGGTCATTATCCTGCTGAAAAATCATCTGGTCAACTTTGATTTGGTAATGCATGACTGAGAAAAGCAGATCCTCAAGGAGGATGTCCTTGTAGAGGTGCTGGTCAAGTGTATTGTTGATTTTAATGATGTAGCCAATGCCCTCAAATGTGATGCAGCTCCAAAGCTTGATGTTCCCACCCCCATGTTTGACTGTCTTGTCAACATGATGCAGTTGGACCTTCTCAGCATTGTGTTTCCACACATAGTGGCATCCATTGAACCTGAAGTGGTTGATCTTGATCTCATCTGACCAGATGATGTGTTTTTAGTTGTCCAGGGTCCAGTCCTTGTGGGCATTTGCCCAGTCAAGGTACTCCCTCACATTCTTTGCAGAGAGAAGGGGCTTCTTGGGCTTGACAATTGTGCCCAATCCCTTTGCATGGAGAGTGTTGCATATTGTGTTGACATACACAGACACCCCAAGCTCCTCTTCAAGTGATCTGGAGACATCCACAGCCATTTCCTTTCCCCCAGTCATGATCTGACAGACACAGTATAGTCTGTCCCACTCAGTTAACTTGGAAGAATAGCCCGTTTTTGCAATGACATGACCTGGACGCAACCTGTTTGCAATGTGCTGTACTGTGGCAAGGCCTAGACCAAGTGTCTTAGCAATTTTTTAGTAGCTATCACCGCTATTGAGGTGCTGGAGGATGCTGTTCTTGTTGGCTTTGCTGATGGGCTTCATGGTAGGTGAAAGGAGTATTGCATAGACAGGGAGAAAGAGAAGAAGGTAGAAAATGCAGCTGAGGGCAAATAGGTAGGCTACAGTTTTTATTAACATTCAAAGCTAAATTAAAATAATCCAAATTTTTCTGAGCAACTCCCAAAAGTGTATCAATGGACCAGCCATTTTTAAACATCCATATCTTTTTATTGAAGAAAGCTACAAATATGATAATTTACACACATAGACTAAAAAAGCAGGGCTTTCTTATGATAATAATTATTTATTTTTATTTTTATTATTTAAAAGCAATCGCCCTGCAAACTCAAAAGTTTTAAACATTGATACACTTTTTGGAGCCACTGTAATATAACATCATAAAACTTTATACTGCAATACAATGTCATGTGAAGAATTCAATAAAAATTGTATTACATTTGTAATATAGTTTTCTGAAAAGATATCATATATATTATATTCTAGGCATTTTTCTATTTTTTATTTTTCTATATTTTATTATTCTCAAAAATTTTTATAAAAGGCCAACATAGAAGCCAAGTGACAGTGGTTTCTATGTGTATTTTTACATTTTCCTTTTTTTGACATACTTTTAAAATAGACTGCTATTCACAGGATAAGAAAAAAATGCCTTTTCACTACTTGTAGCTGGACATTCAACTCAAAAAATTGGCACTCAGATTGAAGTGAGCCATGAAACAATTTCTGAATGGAGACAACAGAGTTCAACTGATTTACCTACCTCTAATGCTGGCCGTCCTTGAAAGCTTTTATTAAGTGATGACAAATATATAGCTTATCTTGCTGTATCTGGAATTCACACTACTGCAGCATCCATTAAGAGAGAGCTCAGCTTCAGCCCTGGTATCAGTGTTAGTAGAATGACAGTTGTTAACTCTTTACAACAAAGTGGGTTGCACTCCTACATAAAGCAGCATAAGCCTATGTTGTCCAAGCATCATCAACAGGCACAGCTAGCTTTTGCTAGGAAATACCAAAACTGGACAGCAAGCCAATGGAACCAGGTTTTTTTCAGATGAAACCATGATCAACCAATTTACATTTGATGGTATAGAGTGGGGCTGGGATTATGATGACACTTCCAACAAAGTCACAAAACAGTACCAACAGTCAAACATGGTGGAGGTTCTATTATAGTTTGGAGCTGCTTCAGCAAAGATGGGCCTGGTCATATTTATCAAATCACAAGAAAAATAAATGCTGAGTTCTACCAAGACATTCTTGGAACTGAGCTTGTTCACTCTGTGGAGGACTGTGGGTTTGAATTAAAAGACATAATTTTCCAACACAACAATGATCCAAAGCATACGGCCAAATCAACAGATAATTGGCTAACAAGCCATGGTATTAATGTCCTTGAGTGGCCCTCTCAATCTCCTGACTTGAACCCTATAGAACATATGTGGTGGCTGTTAAAATATCATCTGAACCAATATCCACAAAAACCAAAAAAACCTGGATCATCTGTGGAGCTGTGTGCAATATGTTTAAAAGAATATTGACATAAAACCTGTCAAAAACTTTTGACACTATACTATTTAGGATCCAAGCTGTTTTGAAAGCAAAGGGTCCCCACACAAAGTACTAGTTTGGTTTTCAGTAGTTTTTTTTAAAAATAGTAAAAAAATATCTAATATACTTTAAATATCTGATAACTTTGCAAATAATGGTTCTATACACTTCTAATATTTGTATTACATTTAATGCATTCACATATACATATTATAAAAATTCAAATCAGTAGGTTGCAAGATAAAAAAAGCTATTGCAAAAAAAGTAACATAGAATTAGTTGTGTGTCAACTTTATATAATACAGTACATTACCCCTAATCTGTATTACAGTACAAATACTTTTAAAGATTAGCTAGGGTTATCAGAAAACAGGAGAATAAAAAGGAGAGCACCACAAACTGAGGAGGAAGCTAAAAAAGCACAAGTAGCTGCACAGAAAAGCAAACATGTGTAGGTTAATTTTATGATTTAACAAATATTAATTATTTTAATAAAGATATTTCAAACAGTTCAATAAACAAATAATGAGTTGTAGAAATTTACTTGTAAATAAATGTGGTCAAAGGCTAATATACTCAATTTAATTGCATATCTCACTTGTTTATTAAAAAGGTACAGAACCCAATTATAAATAGTGTGCATTTTAATATCTGCATATATTTACTTGGTTGTTAATAATGGGGTGGCATGTGTTTTGAAATCAGCTCAACATCAAGATATTTGAAAAATGAGAAAGCAGAATTTTTGAACAATATGGCTATATTTTATAATAAAACTTAATAGTACTATTACATTACAAACACACAGCTGAATTTATAATAACTTTTTTCAGAGTATCTATTTAAATAATAAAATTACACCATTGCTTTTACAAACAATTTTAATTGAATATTTTGGGGTAATCAAGAATTAGCAAATTATATGTTAGGTTTGTGTTAAATGGAAAATGTGTATAAAAGGTAAAACAGAAGCAGAAAAGATGTAAACCTTTAGCTATGCAAATGAGTTGAACATTTAATATGTGACTGGTGGCTAGACATTGTATAAACATTATAAAGCAAGATGACAGACAAGTTAAGTACAACTAGAAAAATGGAACAGAAGATATTTACTTGATAAACCAAATTAATGAAACCAAAGTTAATAAATTTTTGTAGATAATAAGTATGTGTAACCATTCTGTAATCTATAGATAATTAAATTTATAATGTTGGCATTAGGTTGTATAGTTTATTAGCTTTAATTAAATTACATATTATTATATTTGCTTCAATGTGTCTCCAATTGAAATATAAAAAGTATGTTTTTACTATAAAACCTATAGACTTCTATTTATGATAAGACATTACATTTACACTTTTGTGTTTGTTGCCTTGTATAGTTTAAAACATTTTATTGTTTTTAGGAATAATAAATGGCAGGTATAGATTTTAGGCTATTTCTTCATGTTTTAAGTAATGCATTTTTAAAAAGCTGATTAATATCAGACACTAATCTCAGGTTCTTGCTTATTGCTCTGAAAAACATATTATATTACAAACTGTTAGAATAGCTATTTAAAGAAACAAAATACATAAGTATGTGGTTTGTTCTTCTCTGCCCTTCTAAGTCTTTCATTTGCTTTATTTAATTAGGCTTGATTCTGCTGTAAGTGTACTTCTTCTTGTGCAAACTGTGCTCTCAGCCTAATTATTTCTTGCTGTTACTGTTCTCTTGATATGTCACCCATTGGTAATGTACTAATTGTGCTTTAACAGAAACTTTAAATTGTTATATAATATATGTTTGGCAGTTAAAATTATTATTCTTGCAGAAAATTTAATTTTTTATATTGTCTCCAGCTTGAAACTAAATTTTATTATATTATTATAACTCAGGGTCACCAAAGTCAGCACATGATGTGAATACACATCAGCTGCCAGATTTGTGTATATAATTAGATTTAACTATTTCTTTTGCCCAAGTCAGCAGATAAATGCACATGTGACAGTCATATACATATGATCAGACATGTAGTCTACTCAATTTACTTTTTAAAATTAATTGAATATGTTGGTGACAGTTTTCATTTAAAAAGTATTGGTACTTTTTTATCTTTTACATTTTTTTATATTTTATGTTCATATTTTTTTATCATTTCATAGTTTACAATTTGCAAAATGCCTCGGAAATTTACAAAGGAGCAACTTGATAAGATAGCAGAAATAAGATATGATGCTAAATATGGTACAAACAAAGATGTATGGATACCAGTTAAAAGTCCAATTTGTACTAGTAGTAAAAATTGGATAAAGAATAATGTAACAAAAATTTTTGTGAAAAAAATAAATAAAGTGTATCATTTTCAACCTGGTGGCTTTAAATATGAGGATATTCCAGAAACTAACAAAAAAATATTTATAATTGAAGCACATGCAGTTCTCCGTGTAACCAGCAGAAATGCCAAAAGCAATGAACTAATGTCAGCTGCAAAGATAAATGCAAAATCAAATGAGATCACAAATCAAATGGTATTAAATCAAGCTCCAAAGGCAGTTGGAAGAGCAGTTAAAGGCAAAATTAAGGATACAACATCTTCAGGTGGGCATCTAGTAAGGAAGGCAGTTACGAAAGGTGCTAAAGGTGCTAAAGGCGTTTTAGGGAATGCAGTTACAAAAGGTGCTAAAGGCATTTTAAAATGGCTTCTTTGATAAATGGACAGGTTGTAGATTGTATTTTGATTGCTGGAAAAGTGACTTTTTGCCAGATTCACAACAAATAAGGTGGCTTATGGGCACCTCAATCATACCCCGATGAGTAGTTAGTAATTGTTAAAAGAATAAAAACAAAAGACTTAAGGAAAAACGGGAAACTAGGGAAATAGCATGGGCAGAGTTAGTATTTATGTTCCTCTGGATCTGCGATGTTTAATCCATGTATTAATTGATTAACGCTACGCCGCGTAATGGAAGGACATAACAGGGTATGTTCCAGAACCCCATAAGCCACCTTACTTTTTAGTTTTTAGAATTTTCCTTTTCTCATTCTATTAGAATTTGCATTTCAGCTATCTTATTAAGAATGTAAACATAATAATTGCCTGTATCATGCTTGAAGCTACAGGTATTTAGATTGTCAAGTTAAGACAAGTCTTGAAATTATATACTTTTAGAAAGAGTCAGATTATCATAAATGACAATGATAGTGTAGATATAAGCACATGGCATAAACATATGATTTTTTGAGCACCTACCGGAAAATAACTTTACATTAGTAAACTTTTAGATTCAGTGGTTGCTTCTATGTTATACTATTTTTATTCTAAAACAAGGATGCATAATGGAGCTAAATATCTACAGTAGTGTTGAAACCGTTTCAGGAGCAAGCAGCAAATTGTGGATGGCAGCATCATCACTACTGGTAGATTGAATAATAGCATTGTGTAGCAGCTCATACTGTGTAACAAACGTCTCAATGGCCTGCAATGAAACAGTGCGAGCAAGCTGCTGGCTTTGTAGACGTACCACAAGACGGGAAACATCCAGATCAGCAGCAGTCTTTAGCATGTTGTTGAAGGATTCAAGCAGCTTTGGAAGATTATCCGGCACAATCTGATGGTGGTCAAAGGGGAGTTGCGACTTTTGCTTTAGGATATCAACAAGCTGGGCAGAAAGAGCATGCACTAGCTCAGCCTCTAGATTAACGCAGTGGACATGCCACTCCTCTAGGAATTCGAAAGAGGCAGTGGGCTCGGCAATGGCAGACAGAACATTAAGCTCAAAAATGGACTGCTCGTAGGCAGCCAGATGCAAGGCGGGAGATGTTGACGAAGAAGATAAAGAGACAGCAGTGGCAAGGTCGTGTGCAGCAGCAAGAATCCGCTCAAGCGCAGAGACAACAGTGTGGTTGATTGGGTCGGCAGCGGAGGCGGTTGGATCGTCAGTCTGCACAAACAGAATGTCGGAACTAACAGAAAGCAGGGCGGAAAGCGACTGAGGGGGCTCGAGCGTAGGCGATAGCGCCGACTCGAGATCAGCAACAGCA
>JANBUF010000038.1:0-14484 GCA_027579215.1 Coemansia sp. BCRC 34490 | reverse complement strand
TTTTGAGGGCTGATCCCTTGACTATTAATTAATTTTCTTAATTATTACTGAAATTATTATACTTCTAATTGAGCTCCTTACTAAACATTATCCAAATTTTACCTCTATATCTGTCTTTCTCATTCTTTTCATAATCTCATCATCAGAAAAGTTTCTATTTAAATGCATATTTAACAAATCAGTTTGTAATTCTTTTTTTGCAGCTTCTAAAGCTTTATTATCATCATCAATTGTTGTAAAGCAAGGACGTGTAATACGTTCAAAGCTATTGAATGGGTTATTGTAATCAACATATATTGCTCTCCTTTTACCCATGTTGACCTGTTTATATAAAATAGATGTGTAGCTTGACTGGAATAATTTTTAAAACAAAAATTTGATAAACTATTAGAAATTTAGAACTACTCGCACAACATCTGCAATATCCATTACTTTAGGGTTTATATATCTAAAATTTATTTACTTGCTTTCCATTATAAATTAGCTTTACACGCAAAAAAATTGGTCATGCTATATCTGACAATGTGCCAGCTCAGATATCACACGAACTTTATCTGCAATATGATGAAACATGTGGACAATTCAGCTTGTCTGAATATTTTATTATTTCTTGCTGTATTTGCAATTTCAGTGTAATTGTTTAATATCAATTTATTATTATTACCTACAAGCCTGCTAAGATTGAGCAATATTATAATTATTTTGAAGTTGATATGATCGTCATAAATTACGATTTTTAAGAGTGTAGACAAAAATTTCCAATTTCTTCTTTAATCGTTAATATTCTTATTAATAGTGGTTTAGAATGTTCTATGCTTAAAGCAGTGTGTAATTTTGCAGCTGCTGAGTTTTTTTTGCTAACTATTACATGGTATAGATTGAATATTTTTATTTTACCATACAAATATCAATATGCAAACGGCATTTGTGCATTGCGTAACTCTTTTTTCTCTTACTTTAAGAAAATGTCGTCTAGCTTTAGATCTATATCGCTCTGAGAGGTGTTTTGAAGCAAAATATTTTTAGCTTCTTCATGCATAGCCTGCCACATGAAATTCTTGGCCAAGTGTTTAAAACCAAGGTTTGTTTCCGGAACACAGAACTTGACATTGATGTTCTCAGTAATGTCAGCCTTGTATCCGTCGTCGGTGCCCTTGTGTCCAAGCTGTGCAGCAGCTTCAACAGCGCGCGTAAGACTGCCCAGCTCATCAACAAGCCCATTGTCTTTTGCTTGGATTCCAGTAAACACCTGGCCACGAGCAACTGCTTCGGCTTGCTCCGGAGTGAAGCCGCGACCTTTGGCGACACGAGCAACAAAATAATCGTAGATTTTATCGACTCTTGCCCGGAAGCGCTCCAGCTCAGCGCCAGTTGGCTCCTCAGTAAATGAATTTGACCGGTTGTCCACCACCCGCAGCTCCTCCACATTGACGCCTAGGTAATCAAGCAATTTTTTGGTAAACACGGGCTTCATGGCGACCACACCAATGCTGCCAGTGATTGAGCCGGGATTGGCAAAGATCTTGCGGCATGTGATGGAAGCAAGCACTGCGCCCGACGCGGCAGCAGAGCCATAGCTAGCAACAACGGGTTTTCCTAGTTCGTTCTGGATGTGGTCAATTGCATGAGCGATGGTGTCGCTTGCAATAGCGTCGCCGCCGCCAGAGTCAATGCGGAAAACAAGAGCCGAGACAGAGGGTTCCTTGGCGGCCTTTATCAGCGCACTAGCCAGAGAGCTGGCGCTGTGCATTCCGTTGCGTCGGATAGTGCCAGACATGTAGACAATGCAAACGGTGTCTTTTTTCTTTGCATCGGACTGACGGGACATTTCTTTCTCGCGAACGAGGCGGTATGCAGTGATTCCGATGCGGCTTTTTGGCCCAGTAATCGACTTGGAGTCAAGGAGGTAGCCAGAGCGAGACAAAAGGCCTCTGTCGATGGCCTCGGGTACAGAAAGCGGGCCCTCGGCCATTGCGGAGCGCACAATTTCAGCAGTAAGAGGCGCCTTTGCGCCATGGAGCTTGCAGGCAGCAATGTCGTCAACAAGCATGTTGTTGATTGCGTTGATGATGGCGACCATGTTCTCCCGCTGCTTGACAGGCAGCTTGGTTTCGGTAAATGTTGAAGCAAAGCCCTTGTACTCCTTGCGGCTCTCGACCACAGGCTTGACGCCTATCTTGTCAGCAAGGCGGCGGAAAAACAGCTGCGTTGAAGATACTCCGGTCAGCGGCAGATATCCGCTGGGCTGGGCAATAATGTCGCTGCATCCCGATGCCAGCAGATACGTAGTCTGGTCGTCAAACGAGTCAACAACAAAGTAGACACGGCCGGCAGTTGGCCCAAGCTGTTTCTTCTTTTGCTCGGTAAAGGCAAGCAAGGCGGCTCGCAGCTCCTGCGCCTGAGTCAGCGATATTCCAGCAGAGCCGGGACTGCCCTGGCTGTCCTTTGAGCCATTCGTCAGGTTGATGCATATCTCGTGGATGCGCGGGTCCTTTGCAGCCAGCTCCAGCGATAGTAGAGCGTCAAATATGGTTACTTCGTCAGAGTCGATAAGCGCCTTCCTCAACATTGAGCCAAGAAATCCCAGCGACCCGACCTTTATGTTTTTAGACGACTCGACAAGCAGACCGTCAACAATCTTCCACGTGAGAACACTCTCTGGGGCCACAACCATCTTGGCATCGTTTTCTCGCTGGATCTTTATGTAGCGGTATCCAGCGTAGCTAGCACCGGCTGCTACAAGCGTGGTCTTTTTGTACTTCCACAGGAAGGCTGCTGAGCGACGAAGCATTATTATAGGTAATAATGGCAAAGAAAAGACAATAGAGATTGTAAAGAGAAAAATAAATAAATAAAAGAGAAGAAAAGAAAGAGAAGGAACAAGAGATTGAGTGTTATTATTATTGTTTTTGTGGGTTTTGCTTGGGGGTTAGGGCGATTGCGGCTTGGCGAAATTTATGTAGATTATATCGCAAGTATTAATTGTGAAGAAAGGAAAGGAACCGAGGCAAGCATTGTTGTCGAGGAGGGTGTTCTCGGATATTTGCGCAATAGCAACAAAGAACATCGGTGTCTAATTTTTTTGTTATCATTTTTTTGTATTCGCTAATGAAAAGAGAATAAAGCTGGTTTGGAAGCTGCAGGGGCAACATCTAGAAAAGCAGTGAAGAGGCAGCTAGAACTACAGCTGAAACCGAGGCAGTAAGCGCTGAAGCAAACAGGCCGGCGGCACCAGAGTCGGTGGAGGATTCGACGCTTGTCAGATCTTCATCATCGAGGTCGCCGCCGCTGCTGCTGCTGCTGCTGCTCTCGTCATCACCCAAAGAGCTCTCGCCAGACTCTGAGGCGCTGCCATCGTTCCCGCTTCCAGCCTGGCCACCGGCCTCGACGTTGTGGTAGTCAAACGAGTCGGTTGAGACAAAGGCAGCCTTATCCAGCGGAGTCACTTCGGTCAGCCAGCTGACGTAGTTGGCAAACGTCGTGAAAAAGTCAACCTTCCCGGAAGAGCCTGCGCACTGGTACGCTGGCACCTCGCCTTCGTCGGCAACAATGTTGAGAAGCCCGGCCACCGCAACGCTGCCGCCGGTGGAAGAGGTCTTAACAAGAAGCCCATCGCCAGTGCACACGTTGGCCTTGGCGCTATCTGTCGGCTGCAGACACAGAGAGTTCGTCAGATTATCGTACGGCGCCCAGATCTCGGTACACGCACCCTTGTCTGCAACTGTCAGCGGCAATTGGCGCAGCGTCTGCGCATAGGCCGTGGCATTTGTTGCCGATGTCACGCCCCAGCCAACGGCTGCGTACGTTGCGCCAGTGGTGGCCGACGGCTTGACTATCAGCTTCGCACCGGCATTCGTCTGCGTTGTCAGCGGCTGCGCCAGAACAAGCACCGCAATGTTGTCGGTAAACGCAATTGAGTTGTATCCGGGATGCAGCGTAACCGACTGCGGTGCCACGTATCCGCTGCTGAGCGCCTTTGTCATATCGACCGACTTTCCGCCCTTTGCCACCAGCGCAAGCCCTGCTGCTGGGTTGCTGCTTCCCTGCCCAACCACGACCTGGCTTGTCTCAAGCGCCTTGCTGCCCAGCGAATTCGCCACGCACGATGCTGCCACCAACACCACGTTTGGCGCTATCAGCGCTCCTGTGCATGCGTATGCGCTTTTGCCGTCGGTTGTCGCCAGGATGTTGGCCACAAACGAGTATTCTGCTGCTGATGAGCTGCCCACTGCGCTGCCGCCAACAATGCGCCGCTCCAGCCCAGACGACGCCTCAGCAACGCCGAAAATGCTACCACCAGTGGTAGCTGCAGCAATAAGTGCGATCGAAAGACTAGTTGAGGAGACCAGCTTCATGGTTCGTAACAAAATAAAAAGGATATAAAAATGTATCTAAAGAGAAAGGGGGTGGTGAGTAGGTGTGACTGTATGATGGGAGAGGACAAAGAGGAAAGTAAAGAAAAGAGAAGAAAAGAAAAGAGAAGAAAAATACGGATGGAATGGGATGGGCTAAAAGAGCTGCTTTCAAGCGAAAACATTCCGAAATTTTCTGTTCATTTTCAGCAACAAACAATCGTAAATTGAGCCGCAGGATGGAGACCGCCTCTTACTTTTTATTTATTTTGTTGTAGACTGAATCAATCGTTTCTGAAAACAATACCCGCTGGTTTGGATATGCCCATTTTTATACTGCACAACCAATCACCTGCGTGCTGTGCGGCTCGAAACAAGCAATCCCCCATCATCTCGCTTTATCGCACAACCTGCACAAACAAGCACGTGAACGAACTGACTGCATGGCCAAATAGAAGAGATGAAAACAAATAAAAGCTGGCGGCGATCGCCGATCAAGCCAACTCTTTAATTAAGGATAACCGAAGCTAATTACTTATCTTCCATATTAGCACAGAGTCGTGTCTAACGCACCACCACTTCTTTTACATCTATTCACAGCAACAATCGCCAACATATTGTTCTTTGGAACATGGCAATCCACTTGCTGACATGGCGTTGACTGGTGAAAAGGACATGTTTAAAGACTCAATCTCAATGAAAAAATTAGAAAAAAAACGTGGTGCATTGACAGGACTGTTCAGTAACATTCAACCATGTGTCTCTTCTCAATGCCAGGGAGATAGAGGGTGTAGATTATGCCAGTCACAACAGTATAGTATAGTTGCGGTTTTTTGCTGTGACAAGTGGGTGAGTAATTCATTGACAACTGGTGACTGAAAATAAGAGTAGATACCTCTATAGTAAAAAGACACATGTGTTTTTATTTACACGATATACCCAGTGTTCAATGCAATGCTGTATAACGCCCCTCCGCTCTATCTTTATTTTTGTTGTTACATTGCCCGTCTTTATCCATTCCAAGATAAACTGTAGAATGAATATAAATATAGACGGAAAAGTACCATGACTGGCAATATCATTATAATTACAGGAGGATAGCATTATCGCTGAATAGTAATATTCTTCCACAGCTTATTCATTATCGTACAAACATGAGAGTTGCCTTGTTTTCGCTTACAATTGTTGCAGGAGTTGTTGGCAGTGTGCTTGGAGCGGTGATCCAGGACGAGCGCGTCACCAACGGCACAGTTTCGCCTCAAGGACAGGCGCCGTACTTTGCTCAGCTGCTTGTCAACCAAGGCGGAGAGAACTACAGTCGCTGCGGCGCAACCATCATTGACGAGACCACGGTTATCACGGCCGCACACTGCATTTACAGCACGGCATCCGGCTCTGCTTACCCGGCGGAGAAAGTATACGTTATCTACGGCAGCGTCAAATCGCTAGATGGCACATATGTGCGTGCAACCAAGGTGTCTGCCCACCCGCAATACACAGGCGGCGGAGCGCTGCACAACGACATTGCAATTGTGCAGGTGCCAAAGATGGAGCTGAAGCCCGGATTTGCCGAGAAAATCACCGTTTTCAACGGAGATATCAAGCCAAAGCAGGAGATGCAGATATTCGGATGGGGAAAGACTCGTACTGGCGGATCAAGTAGCGACAGTCCGCAGTCGTTGCTGACTCAGAAGGTGTATGTGGGCGAGCCAAAGGACTGCAAGGACATTGATTCGACATATGAAGATGCAAACGGCTCGCTTATCTGCGCCAACAACAACTACAATGTTGGCGTGGATGTGTGCCAGGGCGATTCGGGAACAGGGACAACTGTCATTTCGGGCGGCAAGGCGTACTTTGCTGGTCTTGTCAGCTACGGCCGCGACAAGTACTACAATCCGACATGTGGCGAGGCCGGCAGCTTTGGCATGTACACGCGCGTCAGCTACTTTGCCAAGTGGATTGAGTCTGTCACAGGCAAGGCTGTTGCCGTTGGTCCGCTTGCAACAGCGACAACTCCTACACAGACGCCAGTGCCAACGCCAAAACCCACGTCGTCGTTCTGCTTCTTCTTTATCTGCTTCTAGCCTTTGCAAGAACACAAACTCACGTGGCTATCAACAACTATCTATTATCTATTACTTGTATTCAGGCAAAGAAAACTCCCATATAAACTATTCAATATTAATACAGCCTCATTATCACCACCACCATCATCCCGAGTCGCCATCTACACGCCGCACAGACGCAAGTCGATGCTGTCGTAGTCGATGTTTGGCCGCCCTCCAGCAGCAGCGGGATTAGCCAGCGGCGCATATGCGCGCACAATAGGCACAATCCTGGCAGCGGCTTCGGACTCTGACAGCCCTGCAGCACAGTACTCGCGGTTTGTGCATCCGCCCTTGCCGCAGCCCTGCGTGATCTGCGCAAACAGCATGCGCGTCAGCCGCTTCAGGAGCTTCTGGTACCCAGGGTCCCAGGCATTCGAGTACAGCGGACCGTAGCACGCTGCGCACAGACCAAGTGGGTTGCCGGCAGCCCGCTCGCGGTCGCAGCGCTTGTTTGCGCAGTGGACCATGTTTGCGCGGCGCTGGCGGTCCTGGAAGTCGTGCATCTGCATGTGCGTGGCAACATGCTGGATGCGCACATACGCATTGCACCGGGCGCACGTGATTGTGCGGCTGCCGCAGCTCCACTCGTGCTCGCGCATCCCAAGCATCCGCGCCTCGGCCGACCCTGCGTGAGGACCCTGCGCCACGCCGAGCCTGCAGTAGCGGCACTCGATCAGCCGCAGCGCGCAGTCCGTGCGCCGGTGCTCGGCCATCTCAAGCGCTGACTCGAACGATGCCTCCTCGCTGCCGCCGCCGCATGCGCAGACGCAGGGCGTGTGGTGGAGCCGGTTGTGCTTTGCCTCATCACCAACAACGCCGGGCTCGCTGCAGACTGCGCAATGCCAGTGGCTGGCTGCCTCGGCGCTGTTTCGCTTCAGCACCGCGCCACACCCCTCGCATCTGGTGTTGTGGCGCTGGCAAAAGAGCGAGTGCATGTCGTAGTTGGCCTTTGGAACGCTGGTTCTGCAGTTTGCGCAAACAAGCGAGGATCCGTCAATGCCATCCTCTGGCTCAGAAACGTCAGCGTCGGAAGACTGCGCGCGCTTGGCAGACACAGCCGACACTTTGCCTTTAAACGCCGGCGCAGTGGTCGCGTCGGCGGCCGCCACCACCACACCGACGTAGATGGTACATGCGGCATCTGGCAGCTGTGTACGTTCCACGCGCAGATCCTTCCGCGACTGCGACGGCGCCGAGCAGTCAGACCAGTCGTTGTCGATCTCGCTGACATCCCGCAAAAGTCGGCTGGCCACAAGCGATGCGTCGTGGCCAGGATTGCATTCCAGCACAATGTCAACAGCGTCGGCCTGCGGCGGAATAAGCAGCGGCATCATGTGTGTTGCTCCCGACGCAACCTCAATGTCCAGGGGCTGCGGCGCATCCAGGGCAAGCTTGTCGCTGGCTGAAGCAGAAGCACTGCCGCCAATCTGTGTCGATTGGCCGCTGTCGACAATATCCACAGTCAGATCAACATCGATTATGTCCACAGCGCTTGCCGGCTCCAGCGCAACGACCTCGAACGACAGCGGCTCCCGCCGTCCGCCCACGGGGAACCGGACAATCTCGCCCAGAAAAAGAACCGTCAGATTGCTACGCATATGCGACTCCAGCAGCCCACGCAGATTGCCAACCTCCTCGTTCTGGCCCCTCTCCTTGTTCTTCTCCGATTCAAGCGACCTGAGCCGAGCAAACTCTCCCTTCTCCAGCCGCACATGCTCCACCGTCACCATCGAGTTGCTGTTATCGCCACCCGCACCGTCGTTGTCTATCTGCTCAAGCATGCCTGCTGGAACCCTGACGGTTCCTTCCTCGGCGTCAAACCCACGCACTCCGCAGCACGCGTTGGACGGTGCTATTCGAACGGTAATAGGCGATGGGAGCTCCTGCATGCCACCGCCCTCCGAGTCCAGCAGTGCTGACAGAAACGACGGCGGCAGGAAGACCTTGTCGGAGAACGGGCTGTGTGTGTCTGCGGGCTGGCATTTCAGTCGTTGCGAGATGCCGCGTGTCCTATGCATTAGTGTGTAATTTGATTTAAGTTAATTTGTAAAAAAAGCCTAGTTAAATAGAGTAGAATATAGTAGAATAAAGATGGTGGATCGGAATACACAAAGGAAACAAAATAGGACGAACCAGATAAATTATTACATCCGCGCCTTTTGTGAAATGCAAGGTGCTGACGTGTTTTCCGGTACTCTCATTTGCTAATCTGAAAAAAGCACAGATTCAGCCGCAATTATCACATTGGTAATCACGCCGCCACACAGCCTGCAGAATCAAGAAGCTCCCCCATCTCGCCACAGAAGCTTCTTCCATTTGCGTCACTCGTCACCGGGATTCCCGCGATTGCACTCTCGCCATTGCATCGCATTACCTCCTCTCTCTTATCGCCTGTTTGTGCTCATTTTGGTCAAGGCTGAATGCACGATCCAGATGACTCGCAAGGAACCCGATAAACGAGCGACCACGTGCATGCCAGGCATTCACCGACCAAAAATAGACAGGATTTTTTTTGCTTCGTTTTGTCTTGCTTCGATTCGTCCATGAGCAAACTGCCGAGCGAAAAGACGAAAAGAAGAAGAGGAGGAGGAAGAGGAAGGTGGGGAGGTGCGATGGGGATGTGCTGTGATGCGATATGTCCCCACGCCCACATCGAAAGCAGCTCCCAGCCAATTGCCTCGCCCATATGCCATGCAATGGCAATCCAGCAGGGCGGGCTCCTGTGTTGCTGATAATTGGCGTTTGGCGATCGGATATCGACAGGCCGAAAGTCCCCTCTCCCCGCTTCTCTCGTAATAGGAAACGCAATCAAAAAAGTAAAACATCAGGGCGCAAACTCTGTGTGCGGCTTTCCAAAAGTGAGAAAGCAAAACGGAAAGCAAGGATACGGACGGAAAGTACCGAATGTGAGACGACGGGAGCTGCTGCTTTTTGGATATGTTGAAGAAAGCGATCAGACCCAACAAGCAGACGGATGGCATACGCAAAAGCAGAGCGGCAGCCAGAGGGCTGACTATCTATCGAACTATCTGGCTTGGCCGGACCTTGCCTGCTCTCTTCTCCCACCCATGCCCTCACGTGGATGGCGCCTTCTGCACGCATGGAGGCAGTGCGCAAAAATGGAAGGAGCGAAAAAAGGACCAACAAAAAACTTGTCCTGCAAAAGTAAATCGTTTTTCCCTTCCAGCCCACTAATGGAAACAAGCTCCCGCGGTCTCATGCATGCCGGCGCTGAAGAGGAAGGAGACCTGGCTGCCTGCGTGCCGGCATGTATTTACTTATTTATTTATTTATTTATACATTTTCCCTTCTCCCAGCAGCGCCTCTTCCCTTGTTTGAAAATCAAAAACCGCTATGGCTTTTTTTTCCGCCTCAAACTGTGTTTCCTACATCGGCCTCCTGTTCTGTTACCAGCCTTATTTCTTGTCCCACCCCCCGCTATATAACCAACGGTCCTTGACAGCATTGTTTTTCTTTGCCTCCATTTCTTTCTAGAGAAAAACCTTGCACTTCATTCCCCCCTCCCCTCCCTTTCTGCTTCCAAGCACACACTTACGCCGACCTCCTCCTTCTCATTCTTCTTTACCAAACAAACAAGCCATCTCCTGCTTACTTCTATTTTCTTTCATCCAGGCATTCAACTGTTTTTCCCAAACATCTCACCTCACCTCACATCCGACATCTCGGAGTTTTGATCGCTTTCTTCCTATTGCATTGTCTTGTTTGCACCAGCCCTTCCCCCCCTTCCCACTCCGCCAGCTTTTACGCCCACGCTTACGCCCCCGCTCATCTTCATACTATCGCTTCTCTTTCTGAATAGCACAATCAACATCTTCATCGTCATCATCATCATCATCATCAACAACAATGGACCAGTACCAAAGCCAGTTTGCATACATGGCCCCGCCGCCACCTCCAGCCTTCATGTCTACTCCGCCAACGCAGTATCTTGCGCCTCCTTATGCCTCGCAGCCCTTTGTGCAGCCTCCGCCGCCAGCCGTGCTGCCTTGCACCTCGATCATCGGCGCCGACTCTCCGTCGCCCTGCTACATCTACCGCCAGGACGAGAGAGGCGGCCTTGTTGACCAGATGTGCCAGCAGATCTGTCTTCCCGACGGCCGCATATTCGTCGAGCACGTGCCCAACCACTGCGTAATCTACGCTCCGCTTGGCTATGGCCTTGCACAGACGCTGGAAAGATTCCAGCAGATGAACAACCACTCGATGATGCTGGGCGCCAGCCTTGTTCCAGCCGTTGCTTCTCGGCCCAAGGCCCGCTCGCACTCGGCCAAGCAGCAGGCGGCAAAGGCCAAGCCAGCACACGACAGGCACCAGTCGGCTGGCGTTAACAGCCCTGCCTCTTCTGTGGCAGCAGCTCCGGCCTCCTCGCTGTGCGAGACCGCTTCGTTGGCCGACTCTGCGCCAGCGGCCGCAGCAAACCACACTCAGGCTGCTGCCAGCGCGCCAGTCAAGAAGGTCAAGGAAAAGTCTGCCAAGCCAATCAACGCCTTCATCAAGTACCGCAGCTTCAAGATAGCCGAGCTCAAGCGTCTGCATCCCGAGGTCAGCCAGACCGAGATTTCGCGCCTGGCTGGCGAGTGCTGGAAAACCGAGAGCGAGGACATCAAGAACCAGTTCCGCATCCAGTACATGGAGGAGAAGAAGATCTACGACCTGAAAAAGGCAAGCAGCGCCAGCAGCAGCAAGCGCTCGCGCAGCGGCGATGACGATTCGTCGGACACCGAGTCGCTGCCAGCCACAGTCGTCGACATCGGCATCGGCATTGGCATCGGCGGCGCCCCAGCCGGCTTCGATCCAACCGCACGGCGCCGCAGCCTGACGCTCCCCGCCTCCGATCCCACCGCCTGCACCCGCGCCGCCTCGGCGTCGCCCATGCTGGCTGCTGCTGGCAAGCCTCCGGCGTCAAAGCGCCGCAGATGCGTCACCGAGGATATGCGCAAGCAGCTTGCGACAAAGTCCCTTGACATGTCCTCGTACTACGGCCCCTTCTCCTTCGAGGACATGACGCCGATGCTTGCTCCGCTGCCGCTGCCTCCTCTTATTGACACAAGCATGGCTGCCGCCGCCGCTGCTGCCGCTGTTGCCGCCGCCGCATCTGTTACTAACACTGCATCCACATCCGCCAACACCACTCCTCTTGATCTATATAGCGCTGCCGACTTTGCTGCAAGCATCTCGACATTTATGTCAACGACAGCATCGTCATCTGACTCTCAGAACTAAGCAGCAACCTTGTTGTTGTTGTTGTTTGTTGCTATTGTTTTCGTTTGCTTGTTTACTCTGTTGTAATTGGGGAGGAGGATTGTGTTTTGCATTGTTGCATTGTTACACAACAGCTTTGTGCGTGTGTGTGGACATTAGCTATTTATTTTTTTTGGTCATGTTTTAAAAGTTTCCTATTGTTTTTTTCCCATCTTGTGTACTATTTTATTTTGAGAATATGAAGAAGTTCTATTTATAACGATCCACTATTAAGCCAGCGCCATGTTTTTATTTAGTCTGCTTGTGTTTTCCTTACCCACCTTCCTTGGAAACTATATCCAGGAACTTTTCGCACGCCCTTGCCGCATCTCTTGTGGCATTACATGGCGTCTGCAAGAACAAACACAAGCTCCGCTTCGTTCCTGACCGGGCTTTATAAAGTGTCCGACAGGGGTTATTACAATTACCTATTCACTACTTAATAACATATGCTTCTTGTCACCATCATCGTATCCATAGATTACTGATGTGTCATCGGTGACGTACTTGCTGCCATCCTTGAATTTAACAGAGCCACTGGATATTGCCCGTGGATAGCTAAAGCCAAAATCCTTGCCAGAGAGCTTTTTTGTAATCAGTCGCAGGTTGTGCGATTCGTCAGGAACAACCGACCCTTGTTTACCGCTTTTATTCAAGTTGCGCGGCAATGACCAAGAGTCCTTTATGACAACGCTTTCGTCTCTTCTGCCGTCCTTGCGCTTGCTCTTGTCGTTGAGCTTGCTAAGACGAAGCGTGGACTTGACAGCTCTGTCCAAGTCAAATGAATCGGTGTTGTCAGATAAAACTATCTCATCTTCAAAAACCGAGTAAATGTTCTTTTCCGCAAGACCGTTGAATCCGCTCTCTATCTTGGCCATTGCTGCGTCTACTATAGCAGAAGTAATGCTGCTGACAGATCTATTTCCTTCGACAAGCAAAAGGACGGTCTCTACATCCATAACAGACTTTACGCTTGAGTTTGTGTTCTCGGTTGTGTCTTTGCCCCTAACACGCACGACGCACGACGCAGGGGGGGGGTTGGGAAAGCGCTGGCCTCGGCTTCTTCGTTCTGTTGGTCATTGTTTTTGCTGGGTGTCTCAAAGCTGTTCTTTGAATTGCTTTGTTGTCTCTTCTTCCTCTGAGGAGAAATGCACTCTGCGACCACACATCTTGCTTTGTCGTCCTCTCCGACCTCTGGTAGGTCTGTTTCTGCTTGGAGGAGCCATTCTTTCAACGTATTGTTAAAGAGAATTCAGGATATGAGATAATGTACAAATGTAAATAAAAGAGAATATAGAGGATAAGGGAGCATAGGAGAAATGAAAAATTAAAGTAAATACTGTGGGGGATGCCAATAACAGGTATTTTGTGTTTACAACAACAAACGATCAGGACGCGGCTCACGTTTGGATTGTTACATTTTTTTAACATTTACTGTGTACATGAATATTTCAAAAAGAAAAAATAGGGAAAAGGGAAGCAGATAAACAAACAAGAACAGAAATAATAATAATAATAAAGGCAACAAAGGAGAACATCATACTGACTGGGTTTGCTTCTTCAGGAGAGGAGAGAGTTTTACATATGGGGGGTTTATAAATAAATCTTTGGTCAAGTGGTACCACAGCAGAGAGCTGCTCTTAGACGGGAAAGCCAAGAGGTATCGGCATTCCTTACACCTCTTCCGCCTCCTGTTATTGCCCCCGATGCTAGTCCTGGTGGCGCTGATGAGGATGCTGCTGCTGCTGCTGATGTCAATGCAGCGTTGGTGCTGCTAGAGCTGTATATGGGCCGCATGGGACTGACTGGCGGCCGGTAAGACGCAGCTGTGTAGTAGTCGCTTGGGCTCTGCACGGCAGCTCCGCCCCCATTACTGCCATGAGCAGGCAGATCGTTGCGGCCATAGGCCGGCAGCTGCGCAACGGCGGCCGGCAGAATCGGCGATGTTGTCAGCGGATCCGTCGATGCTGTGGGCGAGGGCGAGAATGACGAATCCGACGTCTTTTCGGTGCCGAATCCATCGCTGCTGGAGCCACGCCCACGCATCTGCAGCAGCAGCTGCTGCTGTTGCTGTGGTGGTTGCTGCTGCTGCTGCTGCAGTTGTTGCTGCTGGGTGTTGGGCGGTTGGCGGAGCACGGCCGGCTTTGGCGGAACCGCAGGAGGAGCGCCGGCCATTGGCGGAGGCGTCCGGGACTCCAGACCGTTCCACTCAAAGCCCTGGAAAAACGCATGTGCCTTCAGCTCACGGAACCCGCCGCGCTGCGTGGCACCAAGCCGCTTCTCGGGCTCCAGAACAAGAATCCGCTCAACCAGATCGCGCGCCTGCGGGGCCATGGCAGGCGGCAGCGTGTAGTCCAGCTTCAGCACCTTTTGGAAGGTCTGGTACTCGTTGACGCCCTTGAATGGCGGACGGCCGGTCAGAAGCTGGTAGGCGATGCAGCCGATGGCCCATAGGTCCGAGTTGCGGTCAGCAGCCTTGTCGGTCAGCAGCTCCGGCGACACGTACTCTGCGGTGCCTACGAACGAATACGCGCGCATGCTCTCGTTGTCGGAACCCGAACCGTGCGCCGGGAACATCTTGGCAGTTCCAAAGTCAGTCACCAGGATATGCATGTCGCTGCCAAGCAGGATATTCTCCGGCTTGATGTCCCGATGCAGCGTGCGCTCGCCGTGCATGTACTTGATTGCGGTGATGATTTCCGCCAAGTAGAAGCGCGCACACTCCAGCGACAAGCCATTCAGCCGCCGGATCCACGCCA
>JANBUF010000037.1:0-14551 GCA_027579215.1 Coemansia sp. BCRC 34490 | reverse complement strand
TTTCAGGGTTTAGTCGTGCTTCCTTTCGGCTGATAAGTTGCGAATCTTTTCTCCGTTTTTGTTGTTATTGTTTTTTTGGGTAGAATACAAAGTAGGAATAATAAAAAACAAGTATCTTGAAAGGAGATATTTGGCCTGTCGATCAATTACATCCTTGGTTGCACGAAAAAAAGGAAAAGAAAAGGGGAAAAATCTTACCGTCTGCCATAAAAAAACTGGTTTTTGAAACTCCACAAAGGAGCTTTTGAAAATGCGTGAAAAAGAAATATTCGTCTGGCGGTTGCGTATTCTGCAATGTTCCGTTCTACACAACTTATATAGAACGGAGAGGAAAAAGATATTTCAAAAAACCTCTCTTTCTCTCGTTTCTCCATATCATCATTTTTCCATTCATTACATCTTTCCCTATGCATCAGCAATACACTTGACATCCTTCCATTACCACATACCTGACATCTTGCATAACACATTGCATTTTGCATAGCATATTTCATATTCCATCTACATTTTTCCATTTTCCCTCAATACCATCGACACATTACTATGGATAGCAGCGTGCTTGCAGTTGTAGCGCAGGGCATGAAGTGCATTCCTCGGCCAACCGCAGCGGCAGGATCGGCGGTGGTTGAGGCGTACGAGCCGCCTCGTATCGTGCACCCCGCCGTCACCACAGCTGAAGAGTACGAGAGCGTGGCAACGCTGTCGACGGCATTCACATTATCGGAACCAGAGACGGAATCTGCATCAATATCATCGTCGTCGGAAGAGGAGGCGGGAGAGCTCGCGATATACGAGACCGAGGAGGGAATGGCGCCTGCAGACATTGCAGCAGCAAGGTCGGCGCAGATCCTGTGTCTCGACAAGCAGTGCACCAGGAACAGAGACTGGCTGACACGCATGCCAAACGTGGCGGCTGGCTGGGCGACGGGCGGCGTAATTCTGGCGCTGGCGATAGTTCTGTTTGTGCCAACGGTGGTATGGCGCAACACAGACTACCTGGACGGGGTGTTTGCGCTGGTGGAGCTGAGCATTGCGCTGTTCCTGCGCGCATCCGTTGCCTCGGCAGGCAGCAGCAACAGGGACATTGTGTACAAGGCGTCGCTGTTCTTCAACCACCACGCGGGTATCCAGCTAACGCTGTTGCTGGCAACAATGGTTATCAGGATGTACGGGCACTTCAAGCCGGGGAGATCGCAAATGGCACACAAGGTCTGGGTCTCGGTGGCCCGCTTCGTGTCGATATGTCTGGCCGTTCTGGTGCTGGTTGGAGTGCTCCTCATGTTCAACGACAGCTCAGACAGCGCCGCCAGCGCCGGCGGGCCTGGAATCCACCTGATGCAGGCGGCCACGTTTGTTCTGGCGGCGGCGGCGCTGGCGCTGGCTGCGGTGTCGGCCATACTGATGTCTGGCGTGGTGTGCTTGTGGGTGTACAAGAAGCACTGCGCGATCCTCTATGGCTCGCTGTTCTTGCTTGCGCTGTGGGCGTCGTTTATGTCGGCTCGCACATTTGTTTCTCTCGACAGCGCGGCCCGCGACAGCGAGGTGATGTTCTACTTGCTGAATGTTCTGCCGCTTGCCTTGGTGGGACTCGTGTTTGTGGTGCTGCGTGCTCCGCTGCTGTTTAACTTTGAAATGACTGGCTACTGGAGCAGAAGCAAGTAGGCAATACATCGCGGGGCTTTTTGTTTTATAGCTGCTTCAGTAAACTAACGAACAAACAAGAATATCTGCAATGGCAGCATAGACTAAATGCTAGTGCATAAAACATTGGCATATGCTAATGGCTGGCGTATAAATAGCCGAATGCGATGGAGCAAGTAGAGGGAAACATCCCTTTCTTCCTTCTTTTAATAACTGTTAACGACGCTAAGAATATGTTAATAATGTGAAGTAAAAAAAAAAAAGTAAGCCAGCAAGCAGCATGGGGCTGTTGATATCGATAAGGTAAGGGCATAAGACAATAGAGTAAGCAATAGCAATACTAGAAAGTGTATTCGTTGGTGTTTGGGTCAAGCGCGGCCCGCGCAAGCGGATCGAGAAGGACACGCTCCTCCTGGTCCGGCGGAAATGGCGGCCGAGCTTTGACAGCAACAAACGGACGCAGCTCGGCATAGACATCCTGCCAGAAGCGGTAGGCCTTGCGGCGGCGCGGAGCAAGACGCGCAAAATAGTCGGTCTGCTGCGACTGGGAGAGGCATGCCAGGAAAAAATCCGGATGCAGAAGCAGAGCCTCGGCGCCGACTTGGCCAAAGCCAAAGGACTTGAGCAAACAGGCGCGGATATCGGCGCGCGATGAGCGCGAGGGGAAGACAAGGTAGGGGCCGTTGAGGCTGGAGTCAACGTTGTCGGCGTTGCGGTTGCCCGGCACAATGCCAGCGTGCATCGCCTGCAGCGCGCCGTTGAGCATCCAGGCGGCCGCTGCGCCCTTTGGGTGGCCGGTCAGCCATTTCTGCGCAACGCACGGAAGCAACAGTCCGCGTGTGCGGCCCAGATGCGCCAGCTGCGTGTTGATCACGTGGGCTTCGTTGCGGTCGTTGGCGATGGTGCCGGTCGCATGCAGAGAAGCCAGGCCGATGTCGTCGGGCGTCAGGCGCCAGGCAGCCAGACTTGCAAGCAGAGGCGAGACGGTGCTGAGACGTCCGCCTAGGCTAGGCGAGCTCCAGACATCGCGCACGGCGGCACGCATGGCAGCAGCAGCCGCAGCAGAATGCTGACATCTGGCGTTGCCATTGGCGTCGGTGTCTTCAGCAAGCGCATCAACGGCAGCAAGCGCGCGCGCAGCTTGGCGACGGCGGTAGTCTGCATCAAGCAGCAGACGTGAGTCGGCATCGGCGACAGGTTTTTGTGCTGTGGTTGTGAGGATGCCCTTGCCTGGCGCCGGCAGCGAAGTGCCAAAGCCGTCGGTGGCCGAGGCAGAGTGCGCCAGCACGCCGTAGACGGGCGCGCCAATCTCAAGAGCCGCGGCAGCCGACATCAGCACCACAACGCCGGCGCCCTGGCTCTCAACGAATCCGGCGCGCGTGGACGTGCAGGGTCGCGATGCCTCGGACGGCTCGCGCCCGGCGGCTCGGTCGGCAGCAGGCTCGGCGGTGGCGCGCATCAGCGCAAACTCAACGCTTCCCTGAGCGACGGAGCCGTCGAAGCCGCCGGCGACCATGACGCGCGCCTTGCCGCAGCGGATGGCATCGGCGGCGACGTCGACAGACAGCAGAGCGCTTGCGCAGCCGCCGGTTGGCGGGCGGATGGGGCCGGCGGCGGCCAGAAGCAGCATGTTGAGCCAGGCGCTTGTCGAGTTCGCAAACGTCTCCTGCAGAACAGCGCTGCGCAGATGCGCATCGGCCATGCGCCCGCAGTAGACGTCGCGGATCGCGTGCACGCCGCCGGCTCCCGATCCGAGCGCGCTGCCGACCTCCGACACGTGAAAGTGGCTGTACAGCTCGTAGGCGTCGGCGACTCCGGCGCGCGCCAGAGCCTCAGCCGCCGCGCACAGCGCGTAAGCCGTGACTGGATCCACCTGCTGCGCGACGTCTGCCGGAATGCCGTGTCGGGCGGGGGTCCATCCGTCGGGCGGATGCGCCGCCAGCGCCGTGTCGGTCTCCGTGCTTGCTTCCGTCTCCGCATCCGTCTCTGCATCCGTCGCTGCCGCGCGAGGCACGTGCACCACTGCGCCGCGGCGGAAGCGCACCATCCACTGGCCGGCGTCGCCAGGGCGCGCCCACACATCGACGCTGTCGCCGCCGCGCCGCTTGAAGGCTGCAGCCTCGTCGGCAGACGCCTCGAACGGCTCCATATCGCGCGTCAGCTGCACAGTTCGCAGCACCGCATCGGCAGGCGCTGGCGCAACGCGTACGCCTGTGTGCCGCAGCAGTCGCGCCTCGTATGTTGCGCGCAGCTGCGCATCCGCAACCGGCGCTCCGGTGGCTGCATCGGCCCACGCGCCGTCGGCATGCGGTGCGCGCCGCACAAGGCCAGTGATCCACGCCAGCTCGGCCACGCCTTCGCGCGAGAGCGAGCCAAACGCCTCCATCTCCCACCGCGTGTCTGCGTGGCCCAGCGGTCCAAACTCGCCAAATCCGGTGATCACCACCACGCGATCCAGATCAGGCGCAAAGGTGCCTGGCGGGAGCTGTTTGCTTCTGGAGCTGCTTTTATTAGCAGCTGCTGATGATGGTGCTGGCTCGGCTGGCGCCCATATGTGGCGGCGGTTGCACAGCGGCTGGACACCGTAGTCCGTGTGCAGCAGCGCTGTACGATGGCTGCCGCCCGCTGCCGCCTCGACGTCAGCGCCGTATCCGGCCGCAATTGCGCGAGCCACGCGCGATGTGCTTTGCAGCGAGCGGTGTGCGGCAACTACGGCTCGACCAATGTTTGGAATCCGCTGCAGACCGCCGTTGAAATCTGCCCACAGCGGACCGCACTGCAGCGCGGTGTTGGCCATTGTCGGATGCAACAGCGCTGTGATGTTGGCTGCCATCTCGTCAGCCGAGAATGTGCATGCGCTGGTTCCGGCTTCGGCTCTGTCGACTACCAGCGGCGCAACTGCGTCGTTTCCCCGCATCAGCCGCGTTCCGCGAGTCCACCCGACGATTGCGCCAACTACCGCTAGATGTGGCCGCCACGCTTCTGCTTCGCTTCTGTTAAACACCGTCTGCAGCGCTGCCTTTGTCTCGCCATACATTCCGTCGCCGCCAAACACGCCATGGTTGGGCGACAGCGGCAGAATAGCAAGCGTTGTCGGCGTTGTTCCTATCTCCTCCTGCCGCCGCTGGTTGTGTTTGCGAACCTCGCCCAACAGCCTCAACACATTTGTCAGCATCATCCGCACCGACAGGTCTGCGCGCGCACCCAGCCCCGATACGTCGGCATCGTAGTCGGCCATTGCTGCAAACGGCAGCACATAGTCCAGATGCTGGTTGCTGTATCCTCGTTTCTGGGGATTGCTGCTGTTTCCTTTTTCTCCATTACACGCAAACTCCACCAAGCGTCGAATGTCCTGTGTGGATGCCTGGTTAAACGGCACAACCACCAGCTCTGCGCCGCACGCGCCGTGCTGCTTATACAGCGCCTCATAGAACTGAAGCGTCTGTCGGCTGAACGATGATGTTGTGGCAATTACTCGCGCTCCGCCGCTCAAAAGTCGTCTCACCACTTGCGCGCCAATTGATCCGCTGCTGCTTCCTGTGATTAGCGCCGTGCGCCCAGAAAACGATACTCCGCCGTTTTTAACATTGGTTTTGCCAGGGTTCTCTTGGAATTGTCGCAAGCATGCGTAGAACAAAGCCGATTGCGACTGCGAATACTCCCATGTGTGCGAGCCCTCTTGTCTTGTGCGCATATGAATCAGTGGAGGCTCCAATTCCTGCAGTGGTCCGTGCACAGCGCTTACTTTATCCACGTACTGCGAAAACGCCTGCTGATCGAGCTCACAGCACACTGGCAACCGTCTGCTTCCAATGCCGCTTGAAGCTGCTGCCATGCACTGGTCTCTGATGCGAGCAGCAACATTGTTTTGCAGACTAGGACCAGCAATGGTCTGATTATTTTCATTGCAGATGTTGACGTTGTAGCGATACGATGCCAGTGCACTGACAAACTCAGCATACTCGCTGGAACATGCCGCACGGTTGACCAGCGCCTTGATCTTCATCTCCATTATCGCGTCTTCGTTGGACCCAGGCTGGATATCACTTGCCTCGTTGACAAGCGTCAAAGTGTCCTCGCACACCCAGTTCCAGTAAGAATCAAACCGTCGCACCATGCGCTTGTCAAACAGCGGCTGGATTCCGTCAACAAACTCCTCGCCCAGCTCATCGTACAGTCGAGAGATCTTGCTCTGCAGCGCCAGCACTCTTTTCTCCGCCTCTTCGTGCAGTCGGTGGCCCTCACGCAGATCTGTTCCAAGGTATCTGGCAAGCGCTTCCATCTGCTCTGTGGCGAGTCTTTTGTGCTCATCAGCACTGTCGCTGTCTGCGCTATTATTATGACTGCCTCTTTTCCCTGTCGACCGCCCTTTTCTCTTCTTTCTCCTCTGGCGAGACTTTCTTCTTTTGATTCCTACCAGAGAGGCAAACGGTACGCCTGCGTTTTCAGCGTAGGCCTTGACTACCGTCTGCAGCCATGTCTGGGCCTCTGGAACAACGCTGCCTAGTCTGCTCTCAGGCTCCATTGTAAGCGCCGTCAACAGCACTCCATCCTGCATATGACGCCGTTTCCCAATCCCCTGGTACTCCGCTGCAAGAGCGCTTCTAAACGAAGAGAGCGTAAAGGCACCGGGCATCTTCCAGCTAAATAACCTTGCGGCTTGTGCCATCGTGTATTTGCCCTCCAGTTGCTGGCCCGAGAATCCTGCTCCAACCGCCTTTGCCAGCTGCTGCAGACTAGAGTCTTCTGGATGCTGTGTTTCTTCAGTCAACAGCGATAATACGTCTGTTGTTGTGTTTTGTCTCGCCTTTCCATTATTCGCTGTAGTAGCAGCACTCGTGGAACTAAACTCTTTGAGAAGGTCGCCTAGTATTTCGTTCTGCAGTGTTGATTTGCCACCCGCCAGCTCGCGAACAGACTGCGAGGCATTCACCGCTGAAATAGGAATTCTGAGCTTTTGTGCAATAATTGTGCGGATAACATCTAGCGCAGTAAGCGGTATATCCACCGCATCCACAGTCTCGGCTCCAGCTCCAGCTCCAGTTCCAGCTTCAGCTGCAGTGCCAAAGCCATGCAAATCGTCATCAGAGCCCGAGGATTCACTACCACTACTACTACTTTCATCTTTTGGATATGTAGGTGGTATTTCTGCCTCTGTTTCTACAGCCAGCGACAAAGGCTCTTCAACCTGACAACTGCTGGTAATCTGACTATCCGCTCCAAAGACCTCGTGCTGGTTACTGAGAACATGGAGAACCTCTACCTTGTCATCAAGCGCCATGAGTGCCACCGTTGCCTCTGCCATTCGACACAGTGTAGAGTTAGGCCCGATTTCAATTAATCGTGTTGCAGCCAACGGCTTTGTAAACAGTTTCTGCTGCGTCTCAATCCACCTCACCGGCGATGCAAACTGGTAAGACAAGAGCTCAATCAGCAACAAGCGAGCAAGCCTGGACGTCTCCTTCTTGTCCTCGTCTACCACTCTACCTTGGTTTACTCTATTGGCAGAAGACAGTAGTGGTTTTGCCGCTGGCCATTTCGACAGCTCTTCAGCAATCACTGGCGAACGAGTCATCGTGTACATCATCTCAAAGTACTCTCTGGACACGCTAAATGGCTCAGCCGTGAGGTTTGGAATGTAGCGTCCAACCAGGGTTGCCGGATCCACATTTGTTTCCTTTACCATCTGGTTGATACAGATGCGGAACTGTGCGGCACCGGAAAGCAGGTGGCTCGAGTGAAATGGCACATCGATTTCAGGGATCGGGATTGTAGCGCAAGTGCGCACTGGCACTAGCTGCTCCTTGCTGCCATAAAGGGCGCTGGTTTGTAGAATGTTTGCAATGTGTTGCTCAATAGCACGTCTTCCCGAGCTGCTGCTACTAGATGCTGCGGTAGCTTCGTTTGCAACAGAAATGCGCTTGTTGTGGATAAAATCAAGCACCTGTCCCAGCAGCACAAGCTGGAAGCGCGTGCCTGCCACAACGTACTGGAAGCCAAGAACGTTGTAGTTGACAATCTCCAGCAGCCCTTCTGACGCGTCGCAAATTGCAGAGATAACATACTGCAAAGAGTCTTGAGTAAACCCTCTAGATACGCGGGAAGGATCAACGGCAATAAGTGCAAAGTTGGACTGGCCCAGTGCATCCCGCTCAACCGTCGCTTGCATAGTCATTCCGCGCACAAACGTAATGTCGAGAATATCTTCCAGCGACATGATGCCAAGAGCAGCCAGGGCGCCGTACTCGCCCAGCGAATGGCCAGCGATAAGCGCATCCTCGTCAAACACGCCGCGTGCGCGCATCTCCTCAGCCATAGCAACATCGAATAGCATGATGGCAGGCTGCGCAAACTGCGTGGCGTGTAATAGTCCGCCCGACAATGCCTGAAACGTATGTGCATCCTTGCCGGAAATCTCGGGAAATTGGCTGTAGTTCTGCCGAATTCGCATTCCGTCGGACCCGCTGAAATGAACCGTGTATTCCTTGGGATTGTTGCGAATAATGTCAATTATGGAAAAGCCAAACTGGCGACGCGTATGCTGGTCGGCGCGGTCGTAGACGGCTTGCACAACAGATGACTGGCGGTACCAGTCAAGTCCCATTCCAACCTCCTGCGACCCTTGGCCTGTGAATACATAGACTGTGCGTGGCGGAGATACTTGTGCGCTGCATTCCAGTACCACAGCGCCGGTAACCGTATTGTGCGTGCTGCTGCTAACACATATCCTGCCGCCGCGCATTCCTTTGTGCACAACTCGCGTCTCAAGCACATCGCCTGGATGCACAGGGCCGGTAAGCTTGGCGCAGAAGCTGTGCATGCGCAAAGAGTTGCTTTGCTTGCAAACGCTATGCTCAACGAGCTGACGCACGGCAGAGCATGTCCAAAGCCCTTGCATTACGGGTCCAGGCAGCCCACCGAGATCGGCAAAGTAAGGGCTTGTGTTGTGCGGATTGTAGTCGCCTGAGATATCTGCAAACACATGCGCTGCATTCTCAGGCACAGTAATTGATTCTCTTGCCAGAAGGAACGTATCGTCAGCAGAATCTATTGAGATGGGTTCTGTGCAAGAGCTGTTTATCTGACAGCTACCACTGCCGCTGCTGCCGCTATTAGAAAGAAACTTGATAACGGGGTTGTCCAGAGACGGACCTTCTTCGTAGTCAACTGCTCCAATATGCAAGCGATCGTGGAGTCCCTGCACCAAGTGCACTGATCCCTTTGTAACTGCATGCAGATACATGCCATTTCTTGGATGAAGCTTGTATTCGGATTGCAGACGGAACTCTAACGTGTCTCCGGGCTTTACATACGCCTCTGGCATGTCAAAATAGTAGAACCACTCCTTGGACTCTAGCACCTTGAGCGCATCGCTCTCGATACTGCGAATTGTAAATAGCGGCTCAGTAATGCTCCGGAAGCAGCAGGAATCTTTGTTATTGTCATTGCTGCCAGGCCTGGTATTCTTGAACAGAAACGTAGCTCTTATCTCGGCGCACTTTGCTGAGCCGTAATCTCGTGCGAGAAACACGTCTGAAACTGCAATGACCTGCTTGCTGCTACCTGCAAGAACACCGCGTATCTCCTCAACCCGTGATACAATGTCTAGCTTGTCCTCGCAATCAATTTTGGAGTAAATTGCCTCGTCCACTTTACTGATTGCGTACTCTGTCTGCACCATATCCAAAAGCCCTTTACCAACACAAGCATCGGTTAGAATGCTGAAAACTCCAGGAAGCGCTGCAATTGCCAGCATATCAAGCGTCATGTTCTTTGGCACAGCGACGCTGCGCTGAATATATGACATTGGCCGCAAGCTGCCACTGTGACCGAAAGCCGATCTAGTCTCCTGGATGCCGCTGATCGATTCCTTCCATATTTTAGAAAAGAAGCACGTAATTCGCTCATCCCGTCTATCCATTATCTCATGGATTGGAGCAACGGGTGTTGCTGGACTAAATAGATACCTTAGCTCAAGCGCACTAGCTCTGTGCGGCAAAACCAGCTTTATCACGTTGCTGGCACTGTCAAACGTCAAAGCTAGCTCTAGTCTGGTTGGATTCAGACTGTCCCAGATGCAAACAGAAACAGGTATACCTTCACCAAAAGCGTTTCCAGAGTCGGTGGATACGGAGACTGTGCGTCCGTGTCTGGGTCTAAGAAGCCGGCTAACATAGTTGTCAACGTGTCTCTTGTTTTGCACAATTGATGGGCTTGTGAGAATGCTGTACAGCCAGTTTTCTGCTGGTGGTGAGCTGCCAGCCAGCGCACAGTGCCAGGAATCAGTGGTTGGAAGAGTGTCTTGGCTACCGTCGTCGTTTCCATTGGCTGGTGGAAGCTGGTACGTGCGCTCACAGCGCGAGTAGCAGACAACCGTATGGCGATTCAGCAGTACAAAGGGCGACTCTGTACCATTAGAGCAAATGTCAGCTGCTCTTTCCTTCTCTTGCCATTCTACGCCTATTCTTGGCGCCGCCATCTGTTGCACCAGCTCAGAGTTGATTCCATCCATAATGTCCTTGACTGGCTCGTTGGCAACCCGCGAGTACCGTGCAGCAACAGGACCCTGGCTAATCAGAACACGCTGTGCGGCATCTGCCAAATCCTTCTTTTCTGAATACACAGAGCATAGATCCTCGCTCTGCCACTCGGCATCCTTCATCAGATAATCGGCAAAATCGGCATCTAGAGTAGGCACAAAAGGAACAGCCTTTTGTCCAGGACGCCTGCATAGACCAGTAAAATACAGAACGTCGTCAGTTGCAAGGAGCTGGGTGTGTGCATCAGGGTACGCCAATCTCACCGTTGCAATCTCGTCAAGTACGGCGTCATTCTTGCAGTAGTCCATTTTCCTCTTTGCCTCTAGCGGAAAAGTCTGCTCAGAGTCATGCAGACGCATTGTTGTGCGACGAACAAACTTGGCCACAAGGTTGCGATATGTCGAATGGATCCAGCGACCATTCTTTGCAATGTATGTCAGTTCTAGGAGCCGATCAATGACCTGAATGTATGTCATTTCCGGCAGTTCTACATACTCGTGGCGTTCATTTCTACCTGATAATTTAGACGCGCAACGATTCTTGACAAATCCAAACCAGGGACGCATAAAGTTGTTGCACAGCCCGCGCATAATCCAGTCCTTGTTTGCTCGCAACGCATCAACTCGCTTGTCTGGAGGTTGTGACAGAACCTTGGCGCTTAGTTTGTGGCAGAACAATGCTGCGCGATTTGCAACAACATGCACCGAATGTCCGTTTTCGTTTAAAACAGAAACAATACCACCTGCTGGCTCACTCCCAAACAGCGCAAGCATGTCGTAGGGATCGATACCGGGCGCCTTGATTATCAGCTGCTTGGCTTCATCGTGCATACGCGACTCGCGTGCTGCCATTATCCGTGAACAAACCATGACACCGTCAAATGGCATGCAGGGCCTGTTGAACAGCAAGCCCCAGGAGCCGGTCAGATAGGGCAGAATTCCCTCGGCGTTGCCAAATCCAGAGTTTGCAACCAGAACCACGTTGCTGTGTTCGCGAATCGAGCTGTAGGCCAGTATAAGAGGAATATGGAACTCCTCCAGAGAGTGCACACCGCCACAACGGCCACCAGTCCACTGGATCATCACAATCAGTTTCTGACACATCTGCGCAATTTTCAAAGCACAGTCGATGTCGCTTGCCGTTGTTACTCTAAATGCAATATAACGAATCCCAACTTGTTCAAGCATAGCGATATCGGCCGCACTGATGCTGTTGTGGTCAGCACAAACACCAACTATCGGAAGAAAGCTTTGGCGCAGTCGAGCTATAGAGCGAAGCTGCCATTGAGAGCTACTATCATCCGTCTGCTGATCACGGCTACCTGGAATTTTGAGATTACTGGCGCTGCTGCTGTTGCTGTTGCTGTCAGATTGACGGCAGCTAACACATATTCCGTATCCTGGTGGAATAGAATCGGCAAGATGTGTGACCCGATCAGCAAGTTCCTCGCTGGTCACAGTATCCTCAACTGAGAGCTCAGCAAAATAGCCAGCACGAGCAGCAGATGCAACAAAGCCGACGTCTCTGGTAGTTGGAGCAGTTGCGCCAATAAAAACAGGTGGAATGCCAATGAGATTAGTAAGTCGTGTGTGTATTTGTGTAGACAGTCCTCCCAAGGAGCAGTTGCTATTGAGCTTTGGTCCAAAACAAGAGCGCCAGTTGCAAAAGCGGACAGCATTGCTGGCATCGGGAGAAGAAGATGAGGAATGAGGATAATGTTCTAGATGATATACAGAGGTAGAAGCATAGCAAGCATTGTCATTGCCGTATAGTTGAATGCCTCGGCCTTGGATATTAAGAGTGGTTTGGTCGTGTAGAGAAACAGGACCGCCGTTAGGGCAAAAGTCAATAATGTGCGTAATATTGCTAATAACATCATAATTGCTTGCCTCTGCTTCTGGAAGCATGGAAGTAGCGGTAACAGTGTTTGGCCAGTCAACCTGCTGTGTGTAGATAAACTCGACAATAGTTCTAGTCAAATCCAGGTCATCCATGGCTTGTATTCCATCAGCAAATATGTTTGTGCCCTTGGTACATGCTCTAACAGACACATCAGAACGGATGCCACTAGCACTGAATATCCAGCCCTTTGAAACAGCATAGGCCATGTGGTGCTCAACCAGGTTTTCGAGAAGAGGAGAATGCAATGGCGCATAGATGTGTGGGTAAAACACAACATCTGCGTCTGGCTTGCGCTGATGGAAGGGAATACTGGACTGGTCAATAGCAGCAGCCTTCGCAGTCATCTTTTGACGGATGCGCTTGACAAAATGAGCCATGGTGTCGGCAGATTCACCGGAGCAAACAAAGTGCAGATTGTCAACATTGACTGAAGCAAGATGGATTGCTTCGTATCCCTTGAGAGCATTGTACTTTTTAAGAACAGTATCTACTATAAACTGGGGCACACCACAAACAGACACCATTGCGCTCTTCTCAGCTAAATCATACAGAGTAGAAGCCGCTGAAGACTCTGTGGAAGACAGGGGGAGACAGCCGGCAAGAAGCAGGGTGCCCAGAGCAATCTTGGATGCAGACACAAACTGGTTGTTTGAGTTGCTGTGTCCATAGGAGGCGGCAGCAACAGCAGCAACTATGCCGAGACTATGACCGGCAAAAACTACACCAATTTAAAAGTAGGAATGTAAGGTGTTAGAATACATATTATGAATGTGGATTTGCTAGTATTTCTAATTGTAAACACTTTTCTGTTTCCACTTGCCTCTAAATATGCTTTGAATAGCCTTGCTATTGTTCCCTTTGCAGAGTTGGCAAACGTAGTCTTGAAAGCAGGCAAGCTGCAGCAGCCCAGCCAGAACATAGCCGACGGGCGCAGCATCGAGAAACCTGGGATCAGGCGGACGCCGGAGCCATGCAGCAATGTCGAATGGATGTGGAAACAGATGCGCAATACGCGGATCGGCGGACTCCTTGGCAACAAAGGCACACATTTCAGACACGAAGACTTTGGTTTCGGGAAAGCTGGATGTGGAGGCAAGGATGGCGGCCAGGCGGTGGAAGCACTCGCTGCCGGAGCATGATCCAAGCGGACCAGCAAATATGGCCATTGACAGGTCTGGCTTTGAAACGGACATTTCGCCAAAAGGTAAAGTGATTTAATATGGTTGACAAGGATGTAAAGCGAGAGAGAGAAAAGAAAAACAAACGAGCCGAACGGAACAGAGTACGAGAAGACACGGAGGGGAGGAGATGGGAGATGGACAAATAAACATCCCAGGGCTCCGGAGAAATGCAGGAGAAAAGAAAGCTGTCTGGCTTATCTACGAACAGACTAGCAAGCGCAGATGACAACAATGGACGCAGACAAACAGCGCTTGAGGAGACCGTAGCAGGTGGCTTTAATTAGCAAGGTCAGGTGGGAAAAGAAGGCTGGCAGGCAGCAGAACCAATCCGGCTCACGCTATTCGCATCTCCGGCTGCCACCGCATTGTCTGGCCAGCCAGGCATTGGACGGATTGCTGGAGAGACAAAGAGACAGAGCAGGTAGCAGTAGAGGCACGCAGCGAGGCGAGGAGAAGGGAGGCGTGGGAGACGCTTAAGGCAGCGTAAAGGCAGACGCGGACTTGCGCTGGTAGCTGATGCGGCGGGGGCACGTGTCGGCGCCCCAGGGATCCACAGGGAAGTAGCGGTCGCGGCCCAGCACCTTGAACCACAGCCACACCTCCTGCATGCGGCGGCCCCTGCATTTGACGTTAGGGTCCACTCCCCACGCAGCGCGGATCGCAGCCTTGAACTCCTCCAGCGAGTACGTGGCCTTTGGGCGGCGCCCGGTCTCGGGCTGCGTGGGCACAATGCCCGACGCATTGAGGGCGCGGTAGACATCGTAGTGCGCGCGCAGGTCAAGCACCTTGCGGAAGTACTCCGACACCTCCTGCTGCGGCGCGTAGGCGACCGGGTCGTAGCAGCGCGGATGCAGCGTCGACACGCAGGTGCCGTGCTTGACCCATTCGTGGGTCCAGAACCAGTTGTTGTCGCCCTTGTTGGACGGCCAGTACGTGGCCATGTCGCCGGCCAGCTCCAGATCCGTTCCGCTCTCGATAATGGCGCTGACATTGGTGTAGGCACGTGCGCTGTCGCATCCGCCGCTCGGCAGCTGCTTTCCCTTGCATGTGTCGGGCCACAGTCCGTGCACCGTGAAGGCGTCGCTCGGGCCGAACCGCGAGTCCCACTGCAGCGCCATCACCAGCAGCCCGTTTTCTGGCGAGCAGCAGGGGTCCGCTGCTGGGCCCTGGCACGAGACTGCGTCGATGGGGCACGACTGCCACGGATTCCCGCGCTTCTCATTGGCGCCGGGCTGCTGCAGCACAGCCGCCGAGGCCGCAATCGCCGGCGCGCCGGCGGCTAGGAGG
>JANBUF010000036.1:0-14573 GCA_027579215.1 Coemansia sp. BCRC 34490 | reverse complement strand
TTGTATGAGCCTGAAGAAAAAGAGAGATACAGAGCTTGTGCTTTATTATTTCATTCTCAGCAGCAACAACGAAAAAAGAGGATACGTGATGCCCGTGCATCATGCAAGGGACATGAATGGAAAGCAAAAAAACAGGTTTTGTTGGATACTCCTCCCTCTTTACAAATCAAGCAACTCTGAGAACAGCATTTTCAACTCACCAGCCACTGCTACCAAGAAAAAACAATATAAAATATAGAAGGGAATAGACGTATGCTGCCAGACAGCAAAAGAATATAAAACAAGATTAATGTTGATACTGCTGGACAAAAAGTCACAAAAACAAATTAGCAAACAAACAAACAAACAAGCAGGCATAGAGTCATTAAAAGATTAAAGATAAACTTTTCCCCCCTTCTCGCAGCTCTCCTCGATGGGGACGTGGAATGTTACCGACGTTTTATACATTTGATGAACATGCTATCTGTCCTTTGAAGCACATAATATTCTTTTTTTCACTTGACGTTTACAATAAGAGAAAGACATGTGTGCTGTGGTGATGTGAGTCGCCTGCATACATTGTGCACTATTGAGTCCAAGGATCTTTATGATTACCCAACGCTGGCGCTCTTCTTTCTTTTCTTTTTTTTGCACTCTGCCTGCATATACATATTCACTTTTCCTTTATTGCCTATCCATCTCTTCTTATCTGCACATGTAGTCTGTACATGTTTTAATGGTTAATGGTTAATAGCCCGCTGCATCTTGCTTGTACTTTTGATGCAAATATATGGTCCTTTTTTGTAATTTTCAGAGACATTCGTATTCACTTACTTGCATATTGTCAATTATCAGCAGTATGCTGGTGTTTATTCTGTCTGTGCTTTCTGGTCTTTCAACATGTTTCTTTATTCAATTGCCACAATTTTCTCTATTGTAAACAACACAATGTAGGCCACAGTAGCACCCGTGATGCTCCACCGCTGGATGTCTTGCACTTCATTATCCTGTGCACGTCTGACGATCATTCCTTTGTTATTCTTTTGTTTTCCTCTTTGCTGTTGTTTATTTTAAATTGCTTTCTCTGTTCTTTCTTGAGCAAGATTGGGCCAGGCAGTCCTCTGCTGCAGATCCTTTAAATTCAGACAAAATGAACATGGATGTTTGTTTTGTTCCTATATTCTGTTCATTAGCTTGTCATTTAGCCCCTCCGAGATGACATGTTTGAAAGAATAGATGCTTCCTTCTAGCCAGAGAAGAAAGGTTCAGCGCCCACCGCACTCTGGCGGCACCCCAAAATCCTCGGTACGGGCCGCTCTGTCTTCTGATGCACCGGTCCCCAAACCACGCTTTGCAAACCCGCGCCATATAGCGCACTTGTATTTCCCGCCTGTCAGATTTTGTTCTGCCTGAACGATTGCCTTGCGTGCGTCGATAAACGACGGGTTGCATGGTTGCAGCTTCATCCCGTCCAGCAGAACTTGCAGCATAACGCAATTTCCCTTTGCCATATCGTGCTTGAATAGATCGTCGGATATACCGCTGGCATCAATTAGATTCCACAGCACCTCGTACAGCATTGTCGCCCAAACCTCGCCAATTGCGTGGACTTCCTTGTAGTTCTCTCTGTCTAGATACTTGAATGTCTGAGGATTTGTCACCATGCTTGTCGAGTACGGGTACATTCTGATATTTTTTCCATTGACATAACGGCCCATCTCCATGTCGATTTCACGGGTCATTCCTGGCTTGATGCGCAGAATGTTGGCCACAATGTCACTCCATCCCTCACTCAATCCCCCAGACTCCCTGTCAGCCAAGCAGTCTGGATTCGATGGTCCGCCGGTCAGTCGGCTGGATATCCCGTGTGTGAATTCATGTGCTACAATATCCTGCTCCAAGTCGCCATCCCTCTTGGGGCTTGTGCTTGTCCACAAGTACATCTTCATTACTCCGTGCATTCCATCGGGCGGGGAAAAGAACATTGCGTTGTTGGTGCTACCGCCATTCTGTGCAAATGCAACAATGTAGTCTCCGTCGGCGCCCTTTCCGCTAAAGTTGATATCCTGAAAGTTGCCTGCAGCCTCGTCAAATCCGTAAACAAAAGAAAGGTCGTGCATTACGTTTACGGTATAGAATAGCTGTGTCACAGCAAAATCGGCGTAATTTTCCGGGGCTTGCGCTGCATTGAACGAGAAATTAAACACCTTGTTAGGCGCACCCTTTGCAGCGGGTCGCGGACTGTCCATCCACGTGCTTTTGCCGCTTGGATTGGCCTGCGCCCAAACATTGTTGCCGGCTGTTGTGTTTCCTGTAGCCCAGCCATGCGGGCTGGCAGACGTGGTTGCTGGATCAGCCACAAGCAGCGGAGCTCCGTCATCCGGAGACGTAGTGTTGCGTGGAAGAACATTGTATGCCTCATAATTGTATGCCCAGTCGCAGACAGCATGCACCTTTCTGCTGGAATTTGCGTCCACATATGCACTCAGCCAGTGTTCGCTGTGCTGCACACAGATATGCCAGACTGGAGCGATGCGTCCGTCTTTGAGTCGCAGGTACTCCTTGGCAATTGTCCCGTGATTATCAGAAGCAACATTTCCTGAAGACCCGGTGGTTCGTTTCGTGTTGCCTGAGAAGAAGGGCGTTTCGCTGATTGCAATATTGTGCGAACTGAAATCCAGACCAGTGTGACTGGCAAGCGATTGCAGCACATCGCTCACTTGCTCAGTGTGGTTTTTGTTGTCTTCAGGCCTTGTCCAGAACCCAATTGCATCTGCGGCAGACAGTGCAGGATTAGGAACAAAGGACTGGCTTGACGAAATAACACGGCCATTCAGATCAATGTTGACATTGGCCAGCCCGTTAGCAATAGGAATTCCATCAACAACCTGCTTTGCGTAAACATGAGTTACCTCCGACGCTTGGTCTGTATATGCGTCGGTAATTCCTACCAAAGAAGGCAGAATACCGTGTGTCTGTTGAAGGTAAGTCAAAGCAATTCTAGTTCTTTCATCCAGATTGGCTGGCACATATCCACGCCTGCGTTTCACGTTCACAACTGTAGTGGCAGGATGCTCGGTATAAATGTTGAAAGGGGGCCTTTTGCTCAAACTGAAGCCCATAGAATCCCCTTGATATGTGCTGGCAACACATACCAGCAGCGCTGCTAATGGCAGACTGATTCTTAAGATTGTCATGTTAAGAAGGAAAATACTGTTGAGCTGGTACAAAGTTGCACTGTATAAAGGTAGACTTTTATATTAACCAATAACAGTAAAACTATGTTTGCAAGGCTGAAAAGACTGCTCAATCTGACTAAAATTTAAAACATCCAAGACACCGTCTACCGATCCATCCACAACGCATTCAATGAATGCGCCTTTCTCGACACATGAATAACATAGCTTAGACTCCCAAAGATCTGCTTCTAACAGAACTAAACTCGTGTGAGCTAGTAATGATAGTCACCGCGGCTGCGGCCGGGCGGACGAGGAGGATATTGCTGCTGGTATGAGAAATCGCGGGCATCGGTGCGATCCTGGGGAACCGTTGGCTCCAAGCCGGAATCAAAATGCACAGGCTGAAATGGATTGATGATAATCTGCTGTTGTTGTTGCTGCTGTTGCGGTGGCGAGGGCGAGCGGCCGTTTGGCACCGCGCGCTGGGACAAGTGCGACTGAGGGCTTGCGTACATTCTAGCTCTGCTGTGGACTCGAGAAGGCGACCTAGATCTAGACCTAGAGCGCTGTCGTCCGCGGTACCCGCCATCTCTGTATCCCGACGACCTGCTGTGGTACGTGTCCCATTCGTCTCTCCTGGATCTGTAGGGCGAGCGATCGCGATCATCAAATCTCGATGGTCTTCCGCGGCTCGACGGTCTGTCGTGCCGGTTCAGTCGGTGGTAGTCGGCTCGGCCATACGGCGATTGTCTCCGCACCGGGCGGGTGTGGTAGTCGGACTGACGCCGGCTGCTGTTGCTGCTGGAGTAGCGATCTCTGGGGCTGGCCGCTGGAGGCGCCTCCTCCATGTACTCGCCTTCCTCCTTGGGTTCAACATCAATCTCGCCGTCCTCTTCCGATGACGTTGGATGTGCTGGCTTCTTTGGCGGCGCAGTCTGACCATTCTTCTGCTCCAACTGGGTGCTGCTAACGCTTACGCTCTGCGCCAAAGCCTCCCTATCCTGGGCATGAGCAGACGTTTTTGGAGCCGACGGCTCTGGTGACGCAGAAGAGCTTTCAATGTCCATGTCAGAGTTTCTGTCGCTCTCGTCTGCGGCTCTGGGGCTTTCCTTGCGAGTATTTGGCAGCTGGTGCTGCATGTAATATCTATCAACAGCCTGCGTATCAACAAGAAGAGGCGGCATCTGGCGGTACCTGGTTTTGCGGTCGTATTTCCCTAAGCCTGGCTTTGCAATGTCGGGCCAAAAGCCAGTGAACGACGGTATAACACGGCCCTGGACTCTAACCATCGCGTCGGAGGCACCGCGCCGTTTGCGCTCCTCGCTCTGCTGCCGGAGAAAGCCAACGCGCCCTGCAGCAAACACCTCGTCATAGTACACGTGTGCCAGCTCGCCTGTGTCAAACCTAATTGCAAGCGACATATGGCTGACGCGCTCCACTCGTCCAGGGAAAAACTCTGTACTCACAGCTGTGTCTGTGTCCAGATCCATGCGATACAGCGCGTAAACCTGGTCTCCGTCCCGGTATTTTTGATCGTATGGCCGCTTGAGTGCAATTAGCTGGTCCCAGTAAACAGCCCACGTATCCTGCAGAGGGCCCTGAGTTGCTGCGTCTGGATCGCTTACCATGTACATGTTCTTTGGCGCATCGCATGATGCTACTTCCACGGATATACACGTGTATCCGGGGCTGCTGGCCAGGAGCGGATCGCATATTGGCACAAACGCCGCCGCCGCATCGCCTCTCCGATAGTAGTTGTGCGATCTCGAAGATGCCGTCCCGGACCCGTGTCCCGGTATACGTGGCGGATCCAGCTCCAACTCACGCGACACAACCCTGCTCTGCGACTGGCTTGGCTTGTATTCGGGCCTGCACACATTGTCTATTGCAGTTGAAATGCTTCGTTTTACCGAATCCTTCTTGTCCTGCTTAAGCCAGTAATTCCGTGCGTCTTTCTCCAGCTTCTCCAGCCGACCATAGCGCTCAAGATACCCGTAAACCCGTCTCTCCAAGTCCTCTTCCGCCTTCCTGCTCCGCGGCATAGAGTCGCCATCGTCCGTAAACCGCTCAACCAATGAAGCTACATGCTTCTCAAGCTCTCTGCCATGCTCACTCTCTTTAAACGCCTTGAGCATTTCATGTCGCATCGCATCGTACGTGCCATTCTGCTTTAGCTCTGCCAAAATTTGCTCTGGCGACAATCGAATCATTCTTAATGAGACTACAAATAATAATAATACAGAACACTACAAAAAAGTGAAAGAAAATGCATTTACAAAAAGGAAAGGAAGAAAATATAAAAAAAGCAATTTATGCAAATATATTTGCGTTTGAAAGATAATTTTTAGTTTACAAAGCATCAAATATGAGTACTGCGTTGCCTGGTTAACAAAGCAAGTAGCTTTTCGCTGTGAATACCAGCCACGTCGATTTCTCAACCTAAACTATGTTAGGAAGGCCCTATTACCCGCCTCTAAGCTCAAAATCTGCCATTCCAGTAAGCTAGCATATTCATACATACAATGCAGAATCATCTCTTCCTTTTTATCATATGAAACTAGATTTCAATAAGCAAAAAAACAATTATTTTCAACTGTGCATGCTGATATTCATTCAATTTACAATTCATCCCAAAAAGAAAACAACGCTGATATCGCAATGTAGCTTGTTTATTTTTGGATGCTGACAAAAGGGTGCCAAGTCGGTCAGTCGGAGGAGTCTTCTTTTTGCGGACATGCGAGTTGAATTAAAAATTGAGACGACATGTCCTTCACATGTGACAAGTAATCAGGCCAACAAACTTTTTAAACGAACAAATGCCCAATAAATAGTTTTCGGCTTTTTATTTGCTCCAGTACGATACAAAAAATAGGGAACGGTTATAAAAGGCCTGCATTTGGCCTCTGCTTTTTTTCCCTTTCGTTTTCAAGAAAATGGCTCCTGTATCATATACATTTCCTTTTCACTTTGAACATACTTTCTTCCAACTTTTGTTTGTTGTTCTCTCTCTGCTTTTTTTGTATCCTAATCAACGCTGTACTGCAAGTTCACAATGGCGTTTGCTGTCAAGACTGAAACACAAGCTGTCTGCAGGCGTATCCAGTTCCTAAAGATCTGCCCAGCCTGTAGCAAGGAATACAGCTCTGTTGAAGAGCTCGACAACCATATGTGCGTGGACTGAGAACAATTCCGCCGACTACACTTTCCTCTTTTCTTCTCAATTTCTATATTATTTAGTTTGAATAAATAGCCTCTTTGACGTAAACAAAAAAGGATTGGAAAGTCATGGAATATAATATCTGTCCTAGCTAAAAAGCGTCGCCTCGGCTGTAGTACACAAGCTCTTTATCGCGACTAATATGCAAGCTGCTGATTTTGGAATAATCGCATTCCTTTCCGTCATATGGCTCTGGCGCTATATCATGTGTCTGAGTGCAGCTACTAATCGTGATCTGGCGACAAACGTCCTGATCAGAAGCAATATGGTGTTGCGTGCTGGTCCATTGTACCGGGTTTGCAACCTGGAAAGCCAGAAGCTCAACAACAAGCTCAACGGCTATCTGCTTCTGTTCAGAAATATCCACACAGTCAATGTCTTGCCAACTGTCAATCCTATGCTTCAACGCGGGCGACTGTGTGGCATTGTAAGCAGACTCGATATAGTCCTTGGATAGCTCAAATGGTTTGCCAACAAGATTGGGAATGTAGCAGTCTACAAGCGCAGATAGGTCTACGTGCGAAGCGCTGATATGTGTCTGTAGTTTGTTTCGGATAGATTCCACATAGGGGCCCATTTTGCTTGTGTGAAGCACCGAATCTAGACTAGCGTTGATTTCCGACGTGTTTGCACCGTTTAATCCACGGCGGCTCTTGTCATTAATGAGCGACTGCAGCAGCAGACCGCGACAAAACACAATATCAACGGTTTCGGCGACAGAAAGAAGACCTTTGCCAAAGGATGCCAAAGCAGGAATTTCTCCTAGCGAATGACCGGCAAACAGCGCATTCTCTGGAATAAGGCCTTTAGAGCGCATATCTGCAACATTGGCCATAGCATCAACAGCATGAACAAGCTGTGAAAACTGTAAAAGACTTAGCACACCATCGGAGGAACTGAATGTATAGCTCTGGTAGTCACTGCAAAGCCCGGGTAAAACACACGTGCTTGCGGAAAGAAAGTCCTTCTTTAACGAAATGTACGTATCTAGAATCCTGCGTCCTCTTTTACTTTTAAAGCTGACTTTCACGCTAGTCGGGTTGTTGCGCACTATATCCAGCAGAGGAACTCCATACACCTTGAGCATAAAGCAATCCGCAGAGTCCCAAACTCTCTTTGCTGCATCCGAATGTTCATACAAGCCCATTCCGGTTTTGACTGTTGGTGTCTCTTGATGTCCAGCAAAGATATATGCTGTCTTTGGCTGCTCTATCTCAAGATCATAGTCGAGAACTGTGGTGCCATCAAGCTTAGCAGACGAGCCCCGTGCCTGGATAAGTCCATTTGCCATTCCAATATAGCCGATGCTGACTGACAGCTTTTCCTTTGGGAATGCCAGCCCTGTAACTTTAGCCGTATATGTGCGTACTCGATCTGTCTTTCCCTTCAAAACATGTCTGTCTACAACTGCCCGCACAGCCGAGGCTACCCAGATTCCGTGAACAACAGTCCCAGGGATTCCGTATAGGCCAGCAAAGTAAGAATTGCTATGGACTGGGTTATTGTCGGTGCATATTGGCATGAATTCGCGCATTGAATCAAGCACATTAATATGCGGGTTTGAAGTGGTCGACTCTGGTAGTTCCATAGCATACCCGTCGTTGGCAAACAAGCAAGATCCACTCATGACTGCGTACTGTTCCAAAAACTCAACGACGGGATCGGTTTTGCTAATCATGTCCTTTTGTAGGCAAATGTCAGCAACATGTGTTCTACGACCATTTGGATCCAGTAGCATGACCGATCCAGTGGTATTGATGCTTGAATACACACCAATGTCCTTAAACCGATATACCGAATCCAAACAGAACTCTAGCAAAGTTCCGGGTTCTATTGGGGGAATAGTTAGATTGGCATAGCTAAACCAGTCTTTGCGCTCAAGCCCCCGCACAACCTTCAGAGTCGGTAGCCGCGCAATTATTGTCTGACCGGGTACCTTGTTAAAGGTAGTTGCAGTATCCGCAAACCCACCAATAGCCAAAAACGACGATGATGTGCGTGCCACCTGCTTGCCGTTGCAGCTCACCACAGACGAAAATGTAACCTGCTCACCGGTGGGCGTGTTGAAAAGCTGATCAACCGAATGCCTCAGATCCATTTCGCTGTTTGAGCAAAAGCTGCCTACCTTACCAATTAGCTCCATTCTGTGGTAAAGAGGAACATATGCAAGGTGGTAGTTGCCGATTGCAGGCGCCGCAAGAAGCCGAATACTTCCCCAAAACGACAAAAAGTACACAAACTCAATTGGCAAGCGCAAGTTGCTGTCAGAACAATTACCGTAGAAGTCTATGCAGCTGTTTACGTTGTGACAAAAGTCTTGAACCCACTGGTTGGAGACTGCAGGCTCGCTGCTGTCATAACATCTGGTAAAGCAAGCTGCGGTTTCGCTGTGATCAAGGCGGCCGACCACATTGCACACCACATTTTCGTAAAAATCCTCCATGGCGTTATAAAGGCGATCCATGTGCTGCTGAATCGGCGCAAATGCGTGTTCTGGGTGGTATGAGTACTCGAACTGAATGCTTTTTGACACATGTTTCATCAGGACATAAACTGTGACCACAATGTCTCCACTGCTTGAACAATGTTTAATAGAGGCGCATAGTGAGTTGTCGCTTTTGCTGTTTATCTGCACAAGAGTTACAGCATTATCCACAATGTGAAGCGTCACGATCTGTCCGGGCTGTGGGCGCATAACTAGTCTGATAGGATTGGGTGCACACGCTGTGCCCTGAACGACAACAGGCGACATGAGCAACTGACGAAGCCAATCTTTCCTGCCACTGCTTAGAACCTGTAGCCAAATATTATGATCTGGAACTTTGCTCTCGTCGTTAGAAAGCTCAAAAATATGTTTGGTCGGCAAATATTTTGCTTGGACATCGTCTGGAACTGGGATTGCACACGGCTCGTCGCCAATATATTCCTCAATTGGAACGCTGCTTATGTCTGAGGAGTATACGCTAGCAAGGACTAAAGTAGCAAGTCTTTTATACAGACTGTCTAGAGCTGTTGCCATGCTTGCACCAATGTTTTTATTCTGTTTGCTGGATCCCACGTTGTTGAGCAGGTGGCGGTTTTGTGAGTACGTCTCTGAATCAAGCAAAACCCCGTCAATCGGCATAGGCGGACAGCCAAACGACATGCTCCACTCACCGGTAACGTATGACAGCGGGTTATTAAAGACAGTCTGCTCGCGGAACTCCACTGCAAGCGCAATATTGGCACATGAGCGAATAGCACCATATGTTTCTAGCAGTGGTCTGACAAAGCTTTCAAACGAAAAAGGCGTGCCATCTCCACAGCGGGCCCACTGCAGTAGAACTGGGAACGAGCCGTTTGCCTGCGCAATTTCAACAACCTGACCAATTGCTTCCATATCTTGCGGCTTAAATGCCACATACCGGATACCAACAGTGGAGAGCAACGCTATGGTATTAACAAAAGCGCTGGGCGGTGGTACATTGTCGACAATGCTGATACCAGCAATAGGCACACCCTCCTTGCACAAACCTAGTATAGCCGAAAACTGTGTTTCCCAGAGCTTTGGATTGTTGTAACTGCAGCCAAGCGTAATACCCTGTCCTGGCTTCAGTAGACTCGTCAGTGTCCTGAGCTTGTTTTTAATCTTGGTATCGTCGTTTAGGCTACTGATATCTACCTCAACGTAATAGCCAGAGTTGTATAAATCCGCAATCTCCTGCTCTTGCAATGCGGCTGAAAGCTTGCCAACAACTGACACTGGTGGTTTTCCGACGATCCGGTGCATTCTTGTGTCGATATGAAGCTTCTCGTCAAACGATGTGCGAACTAGTCTGGGCGAGAAATCCACACCCCAGCTGGATGAGGCCGTGGTTTTGCTAACATCCCGCTTGTAGATATCGGCCATCGTGCCAACGTGTGAATATGTGGTGGCCTCCTCTGCCATAATAATATTGGGACATACCACAAAAGTACCAGTACCATCCACAAGGCTGCAGACCAAGCTTTCCAACCTTGCAACTCTGTCGGATCCAAAAACAACAATGTGCTTTGCTGATGAGATACTTGAAATACCTGTTGCCTGGATAAAGCCTGTTTGTGCAGCACACATAGTCTCCAGCAGGCACTTTGTCAAGTTTGATTCATTGCGAATGTCGCAGCCGCTGTCCATTGTAAGCACAGAAACGCGCATCTCCTCTGAATCAAAATTCCATCCATTCTCCTCGGCAGTACGAACAGCCAGCTCAAGTTCATCCACGAGTATGTCAGAAGAGCGAGGTTCGGCTGCAGTGGACTCGTTGCTCAGATTATCAAGGATGCTGATACCATTTGATTGGGATGCGTCAGGTTCTCCGCCCCTCTCTTTCAGTTGCTCAAGCTGCAAGTAGCTCAAAAAACAAACAGCTGTACTCCAGGTTGCCGCAACAGCACACGCGTGACTGGTATTGTTTGAAGCAATGTGTATGCAAGCGGAGTCTGCTGTCTGGCTGTTATTAAATGTAGTTGCAGACTTCCTTAGAACGTCAGTTGAGAGATCATGTACGCATACCACAGATCGTGCGGCAACGTCCGCAACAATAGGTCTAGCCAAGCTGTTGGTGGCTGCAGATGCAGACTGTGGCATTGTACCGGCCAACAACAGCAATCCAAGCATCTTCTTGCTTGCCGCGTAGAATGAACTTTCGTCTGAAACTGTGGAGAGAGCCGTGGCAATTACAATCCCATGACTGTGTCCAACAACAGCTACACGAATAAGCGCATATAACAGCAGAATTAAGTTTAATAACCAGCAGCCAGCGTGTGAAATGTAATTTTCTAGTTTTCTTTTTTAAATTTACGCTATCTTACCTTTAAGCCTTTCCATTAGTTTGCCGGGTGATATCCCCAATGTCTTGTACAGAACCATGAAACGCATCAGCTGCGCAAGTCCAAACAACAAAATGCAAGCCTCGTTTTGGTCAAGATACTCATGGGACGTAGCGGAGTCTTGATTGCAAAACCACTCGAGCACATCCAGGCCATGCGGGTATGACTGTTGCATCGTTGCTTCTATAACCGTTTCGTTCATGGATTCAGACATACTAGCAACGTAATCGTAGAGCATTGGACAGTAAACGTCGTAAAGCCACTTTGCCATGTCTTGTGGACTATTTGAGCCGTCGTAATAGCCACTGAATGCTGCAACCACGTCACTATCCAATAGTGAAAATAGTCCAGGAATATCCTCGTCCTCGCCTTCAATTGACAGATCCTGATGATAATAGCTGGGGTGGCTGTTCCAAAGAGAGTAAAACGCACGAAGGACAAGCTGCATTCCAGAGGCATCCAATTTGTGCTTAGAGACGACTGCATGGATGTTGTTGGTTTTTTGACAAACCTCGAACTTCTTGACAAACGAGTCAAGCACAGCAGCAGCAACTGTTGGCTGGTGCTTTACACAGTGCTCAAGAAACGCGGCGTGGATCTCAATGTCAGTAGTCAGGCTTTTATCGGGACTAAATGACCTGGATAAACTACCAAAGGCAATGGATTCTTCAGAGCCGGGCTCAAAACCATTAGCTGTTGGCTTGGTGTTTGCTAAAAAGGCAGAGTACTGAGGAGTCATATTGTATTTTCTTTAGAACGATGTTGTAAAAAAAAGTGTGATAAGCGTCCGTTATGTCAAGAGAAGTGAAGAATTTAAGGAAACAAATAAGCTAAAGATGTGCTTCTCCAGTTTCATCATTTTATACTCGCAAGATACATGATAAGGGCTGTTTTTTCTTTTCATTCTTATACAATAATTCAATACTTTCGTAATAAGATTGCAATCATGGCGCAAATGACAAAATTTTATGGTTGCAGTGTCAACGAGACGCTTTTACATTGATTTCTCTTTCTTCTGTCCACAATTGCTGTTTTCGGATGTTGCAATGGCAAAGCATTTGATACCGTGCAATTAGTTTTATTCCAGATCTGTAAACAAACAAGGAATGAACACTTCAGGTTGCCCATTCATTCTTTTCCTTTTAAGGAACAAATGGAAACCTTTCACACTCTCAAAATTAGGGATGATTGGGAAATGAGGCTTGTTTATTGTCTAGTTCAAATGATTTAGAAAAAACGTAATACTATTTAAATGTACTTTTTTTAGCGGCACTTCTTCGGGTTTTCTATTTAAAATTAGACTTTAAAAGTTACAAATATTATGGTGCAGAAGATGGCCTTATTCTTCATAGTCTAATATGCAATCATCTTTTTGGATTCCATTCAGAGCTGAGCTATCAAGAGGATGTCATTATATTGCTGAGATATAGAACATTGACATCTGTTCTCACGAGAGCGTGAGTAGAATGTGTTGGCCAACATTATATATGTTTGTCTGTTACAGAAACAATTAATATAACAGCGGATTTGAGGAAAAGGAAAAAGAGGCGTGCTATTAGCCTCTAATCAACAAAGCAACAAACGTGTGAGAATATTGTTAGACCTATATTACATAGATTGTATAGATTATATGCGTCCAGACATAGTCCTTTATTAATGCTGTTTGTGTGGCAGCATAGATTAACCAAAAAAAAGTAAAGTACAGATTTCTAAAAGATACACACACGTTTCACACTATATTACATGCCCAGCAGATATACAATATGTTTGAAATATAATCATATATAGTAATAATCTTGATAATCTAATTACACAAAATATGCTTTGCAAATAACATACAGCCGCTTACCTTAATTGAATTCAATTCCGCCAGAAATATGTCCATTTAATCACAATAGTAGAAAGAATTGTAATAAATTGCAGTGTCCAGTCTGGAAAGAACGCATCACTTCGATCGTGCTCTTTATAAAACAAAATAAGAAAAGGTGTTGTAGCATTCATTATAATAGCTTTTTAAAAATGGTTTGCTATTAATTTTTCTTTTCTGTATTTTTTTATTGCTGTAATTATCAAGCACATTGCATTTATTCACATTCACATTCATATTTTCACCTTCTTATACCTTTATCTTATACATACAAAAGCAGCAAGTGTTACAAGATAAAATATAACTAAGAAAATGGTGATGGCAAAGCTACAAGAGCTCCCCAAGCATATCACCCAGCGAATAGCGTTTAAAGCAGCACTGTGGATTAAGATGGATACCGACGAAGTGCAAACAATTTCAAACCCAGCGTGCAAGATGGTAAACTACCTGGCGGTCTGTCAGAGCTGGCGTCACCAGTGCATCCCGTTGTACTGCCAGGAAATGTCGATATCGCTTGACAAGAAACACAAAACCATTGAAGAGTCGCATTACTGGCAGGCCACAATGCATGATGTAGTCCGAGTATCGGGCCAGAGGTTTGTACGCAAAGTGCATCTCAACATACCGCTCAGCCAGCTGATAAACGGAAGGTTCCAAAAGCTGTTATGTTTACCGCCTCACTGCGACTCGGTGTTTCCCAATGTTCTGACTGTCTCGCTAAAACTGTTTGGCAGCAACCTGGATGGCGAGCTCGCAGATGCAGAGCTTCTTGAGTCGATTGATATGTTGACTCGGCAGATAAAAACAATGTTTCCAAATGGAAAGCAGCTTCAAATCAGTGGTTCGGTGCTATATGGATCAGGCTTCCCACAGGGAATACAGGACTATTTTGACATTCTGGCTAGTAAGCTTATGAGCGGTATTACTGGACTTGTGTATAATACCCAGCGCGAGTTTTTTGAAAGAGTTCCGCTGCCACGAGTTACAGGGCTAGTGAATATAACGTACATAGAGTGTGACAACCCGGATCCGTTTTTGCAGCTGATATTCAATAACAGGGATACACTGAAAAGCATTAACATGGAACTGTTAGCGCCAAGCACGCTTGCAAGGATGTTCTCAGCAGACAGATACCAATTGAATACAGAAAAACAAAATGCGATAATGGTGTTTGAACGACTGGAAAGACTCCGCATCATATGCTATGAATACGGTCCGGCCCAAGATACAAGGATCCATATTCATGGTGCCCCATTCCCCAATCTCAAGCGACTAGTATTCTACCACCCATACATATTTGCCAGCGATATCTTGTTTCGAGGCAGCTACGACAAACTGGAGTACCTCAAACTAAGCCTTGATTCTGAGGGTATTGAACGGATGTTTGAGGACGGAATATTCAGGGCAGAGAGGTTCCGGGCTCTCTTGTACATGGGCATGGATATCAATCTGAGACACCAGACGGTCAGCCCAGAGTTTGGCA
>JANBUF010000035.1:0-14679 GCA_027579215.1 Coemansia sp. BCRC 34490 | reverse complement strand
TTTCTTTGTAACAAGAACAATTTGCAGTACCTAGAGTGGCTGTCAATAAAAATCACATAATAGTTGTAGCCAAGTGGGGTTTTGTCAGGAATGTGGCCAACATCAGAGAAAATAGTAGAAAAGGGGACACTATCCCTCTGGAAATGGCCAGATAATGCAGGCATCTGTGGTTTTGCAATGTTGCAAATGTTGAAGTCAGAAGGAAAATCACCAGAAACAGGAAGATGCAAGGCTTCTGCAACTTTGTCAAGATATTTTCCTGATGCATGTCCAAGTCGTTTATGCAAGGCGTCATGCATGTGTGACACAGTGATACAACCAACTGTGTCTGTGTGTAACAATGCATGGCTACCACTGAGAGACAAACCAGGAGCCAAGTGCAAATCCATGTTTAAAAAAGGCATGTCTGGATTTAGGGGATACAAGCCTCCAACTTGCTTTGTGGACAAAATGGGCTGATTTCCATTGTAGACAAAAAGGTTATCATTTGTAAACAATAAATGCAAGCTTCTTTTGGACATTTCACTGACAGAAAGAAGATTGAATTTGCTTTGTGAAAGAAAAAGCACATCATCCACCTTGAATTGGGTTTGGCCACTCCTGTAAAAACATTTTCAGACCTCCTTCTCTCAGTGATTTCACCACTAATACCAATGCTTTGTCCATTATTTTCCTTGAAGCTTCAAAAGTGTGGATAATGGTAGGAAGAAGATTTATTTGCTCCACTGTCAATGAACCAGGTGTCAGCACTATTTGCTAGGTCAGAAAAGGTAGACAATGCCATGGCATCACTGTCCTGCACCTTATTCCCCTTGAGAAGCTGGCAATGTTTTGCTCCATGCCCAGATTTTCCACACAGCTGACAATGGATCACACTCCTGTTGACCATTAAGTGGGAGGGAGTGTCTTGGGTTGTCTCTAGATCTGCAATAGCTTCTGCAGCTTTTTCAAGAGCATGCATTGAAATGTCTTCTTTGCGAGAATCTGCAAAACGTACCTCCAATGCATGATAGCAATCCAAGTTGTTGCTCACAAATGCCATCAGGCATGCCTCTCTCAGTGACATTGAGTGGTCAGGAAATTCTGCAAACTTCCTCTTTAGGCGATGGACACTTTCCAAAAGTGTTTCCTCTGGTCCTGGCTGTTTGGTCAGCATTTCCATGGCTTTGCATTTGATAACATGCACTGATGCATTTGTGTACATCTCACACATTTTATTCCAGATTTGGAATGTGTACAGTTCGCCATAGTTAAGGAAAATGCTTGGTGCAATGGTGCTCTTCAGGATCTGCCTGGCAGTTGCATTCCCCTGCAAGTGCTTTTTCTCAAATTGCTGCACTCCGTCCTTCAATGTGTGTTTGTCACTGTCAATGTACTCAGTGACACCTTCTTTTTTGGCATAAATTGTAAACAAGTGCTCAATGCACTCAGTATTTAACACTGGAACAGAGTTGTACAGTTAATCTGTATAGTCATTAACTACAAGATAAAAAGTTTAGTGTTATTGTTAATTATTCTGACTTAATATAAACAAATTATTTTTGTTTAATAAATAACCATAACAGCAGTATTTTTTTACTTTGCCATTAATTTGAGGAGTGATGTAGGCTATTACTATCTGTGGCTATACTATTATTAATATTTATATAATACACATTTAATTTGCAATAATACCAGTATAGATTAATATATTGAATAACTAAAAACTATAACTCTACTGCTGGTGTTAAAATGTAATTAAGATTCAAGTTATGCTTATATATTTCAATAATTTATTTTTTTTGATAATTGTGATAAAGTAAATGGTCCTGATATCACATGACTTTATGGGCTGTGATCAGAGAACATACAGCCCAGGTTTATTTTGGTACTTCTCCCAACAATCAGCAGGAATGCTCTTTAGCTTGTTTAAGTTTTATTTTTATTGATTATACTTATATAAACCCTTCTTAAATTTGGTAGCACCTTGGCATGATCTGAGGCATCCTTTTTTCTCTTGGAGATCAATTAGAAGTATAATAATTTTAGTAATAATTAAGGAAATCAATTAATAGTCAAGGAATCTGCCCTCAAAACTCTGAAAGAGTTGTCTTTTGGTAGCTTGCACTGAAAGTGGGGGCGGATCCCAAGGAAACTTTCGGAGTGGAAAGTTCACAACATTTATTTTATAAATTAGAAATAATTTCCATTGGTTATTCAAGAATGACAGCATTTACTTAGTTAATTGCATTGGTTAAAAAGATTATCAATTAAGAGATTCAAATAAAATGACATTTTATTTATCAGATATAAAAACTAATGGTTATGTAAAAATTTAGAGGTAACTGAGTTTTGAAATAAAATATTCATTTCAAGCCTGAATATTGCAATATAATAAAGCATATTGTAGCATGCTTCTCATTTTTATGCAATAAATATTTTATAAAGCAACACTAAGCAAGCTTTAAATATTAATTCATTTAATTATGATACTCTTGGGTGCCAACATAAGTGCTTGGAATTAATTGGCATTACCAAAGTGACTAACAACTAGTGGATTATAACATATTTTTGCACTATAAAACATTAAATATATTAACTTTTTACTGTAACCTTATGACTAATAGGCTAGTCATTACATTGAAAAGGCATGAAATCCTTATTTAACTACACTTTATAAGAAAAAGTGAAATAGCCTCTAGAACATTTTAAGATAATACCTTTTTCAATGTATTTCATAATAATATTTAGTATAACATGTTTATTATGTGAGACTAACAATAAAAACTAAGACAATGCTTGATGAATAGTTATAAAGCAAGGTCTTGTTAGCTACATGGTTGACTTAGTAAACATATTGTAAAAAAAGTTTAAAAATTAGCCTTAGGCAATACCATGTCTTTTCATGAATTCAGGGTATGGTAAGAAACCATGATAGTTTGCACAGCCTTGATTGCTGCAGTAATATGTATTCTCTTTTTTTGCCTTATGTTCAGCTCCGCCCCTACAAGGTATAGGCCTTGATTTGCCACATTTATGGCATGCAACAGCACATCCGCAGTTTGTAATAGTTGGCATCAGGTAAATGTATCTACTAATGTATTAAATGTGTAGATATTATACTTTGTAGTAATGAAGTTGAAAATGTGTAGTTTTCATTGCTGTTTTTTGTGAAAGACAGATTGTTCACCTTTTATATTAGTTGGTATTGATACATTAAAATGAATAATGAGGGGTTGAATATCTAATATAATATTTATTGCATTGTACTTCTATTATGCTCGTCATTTATCAGTCAGCCGCTTTAATTTATTATTAAATAATTTTTAAATTTACACAAATGACGTGTGTCAGATATTGGTCATGGTCATAAACGCGTCATGTGTAATTATAAAGCAATAGCTCAAAAAAATTTTGCACGTTTTTAATTAACTCTATTTGTTTCAAATAATGATAAGACGTTGTGTTTCTTATTTGTCGTAAATAACTTTTAAATGTTTTATTATATGTTATTTACTCTGTAGATAAATAAGCAACTATTTCATTTAAACCTTTTCCGAATTACGCCTTTTATAGGCAGCTGTCTCTTGCTACGTATCGGCCTGCTTTCTTCGATATCTCCGTGTGAATCGCGGATCTGGTTGTACTAAAATCAGACCCTGTCGCTTGATACCGTCATGCATCATATTTTGGGTTTAATTTACTTTATATTTGTTTAACTGCTGACCACCATTTCTAAAATCCAGTTACTATTAGTTTCAATATATTTAACCTAGTCCGCGCAAGCATCGCTCATTACTTGATAAATTCCAGCTGTTTAGTTATAGCGTTATCATTGCCATTTATGTACCTTGCCACAGTGAGAAGCCCCATGATACTTGATATTATGCAGCATAAACGTTTTATTTTGCAAAAGTTCCGCCACAGATGCAGTGGCTCTATGCGTTTGTTTTCATTGACCATATTTTTGGCATTAACGTAATATTGTCAATCGCACCTGGCGTTCTGTACAGAACAACAGCAAAAGCGTTAAAAAGGTTATTCCTTGGCAATGCTATTCGTTGGTTAGTCAGAGTGGAATACATGCCAATCAATAATTGTAGACAACGTTAAGAAAACCTAAAAAGAATGTATAAGTAAAAAGGATCACAAGAGGCGGAACAAAACTAAAAAGGGAAATAAAGATAATCATGCTGCACATGCGAAAAGAAGATAAAGATTACTGGCTTATTCACTTTTTTTCAAAGATTAGATGAGTGAGAGCCGTGTGAGAATAAAAATAAAGTGGCATGCACAAGGAAAATGAGAGGTCATATGCTCCGTTGCATGGTATCTTTCTTCTTTTTGGAGCTTCTAAGAAAAAATTGGCCGAGAAGTGGTGGGTGCGAGCTTAAAGACAAATAAAATGCATGGAGAAGCAACGGCTGGTTTGTGCGCTGAATTTGTTTCAGTTGCTGACGGGACATTGTATTATTAATACAGTTTCTGCCCTAATCCTTTGGGGGGGAGGGACAACTAAACGCTTGGTGCTTCACCATATAAATGACAAGGGCCATTCTCCCGGTGGGCGCAAGAGACGGGAACAACGACATCTTTTATCCTTACTCGCAACGATATATACTTTTAGTTTTAACAGACACGAAAACATTATGAGCAGCACAGACATTCCTCTCAACTCCGGCCTTGGGGCGCTGACGACCGGAAACGGCAACCCGGTTGCGAACAACCAAACATCGCAGACGGCCGGGTACTATGGGCCGGTGCTGATCCAGGACTTTCATCTGATTGACAAGCTAGCGCACTTTGACCGCGAGCGCATTCCCGAGCGCGTGGTGCACGCAAAAGGAGCTGGTGCGCACGGATACTTTGAGGTAACCAAGGATGTCTCGCATCTCACGTGTGCAAAGTTCCTCAGCGAAGTCGGCAAGCGCACACCCGTGTTTACGCGCTTCTCAACGGTTGGCGGAGAGCTGGGGTCGGCCGACACTGCAAGGGACCCACGCGGATTTGCAGTAAAGTTCTACACGGAGGAAGGCAACTGGGACATGGTTGGCAACAACACGCCAGTCTTCTTTATCCGCGATCCTATCAAATTCCCCGACTTTATCCACACGCAGAAGCGCGACCCGCGGACGCATCTCAAGAATCCCGACATGCAGTGGGACTTTTGGTCGCATGTTCCCGAGGCGCTGCACCAGGTGATGATTCTGTTCTCCAACCGCGGCACGCCTGTCGGATACCGCCACATGCATGGATACTCCAGCCACACGCTCAAGCTCGTCAAGGAGGACGGGTCGTTCCACTACGTCAAGTGGCACTTCCGCACAGACCAGGGCATCAAGAACTTCAAGGCCAGCGAGGCCGCGCAGCTGGAGGGCGCTAATCCGGATTTCGCCACGCAGGATCTGATGGAGGCAATTGAGCGCGGCGACCATCCATCGTGGACGGTCTACATCCAGGTGTTCAGCGAGCAGGAGGCGATGCAGATGAAGTACAATCCGTTTGACGTCACCAAGGTGGTCAGCCAGAAGGACTTTCCGCTGCACGAGGTCGGACGCATGGTGCTGAACCGCAACCCGGAGAACTACTTTGCCGAGGTCGAGCAGGCAGCGTTTTCGCCATCGCACATGGTGCCGGGAATAGCGCCGTCGCCGGACCGCATGCTGCAGGGAAGACTGTTTAGTTATCCGGATACGCACAGACACCGGCTGGGCGCAAACTATCTGCAGCTGCCGATCAATTGCCCAATCAGCAGCGTTGCCAACCACCAGCGCGACGGTCCCATGTGCTTCACCGACAACGGCGGCCGCCGCCCCAACTACGAGCCGAACTCGTTTGGCGGTCCCGCGCAAAGCCCGCACAGCCAGGAAATTGCCGCCCAATTCCACGTTGACGGCCTTGTTGCGAGACACACGTACGGCATCACCGATGAGGATTTCGACCAGCCGAGGGCGCTGTACCGTCTGCTTAGCGCCGAGGAGCAGCAGGATCTTGTTGACAACATCGCTGGCAACATCGCAAAGGCAAAGCTTGTTTTCCAGCGCAGCATTCTGCCGCACCTGAAGCGTATTGACAGCGAGTTTGGCGCTCGCATTGAGACCATTCTGAAGCAAGCAAACCCAGAACTGTGATTAGTTTCACCTGTTTATCTGCGGATGATTCGCCGGTCTGTTATTCCCTTTTTTTACTTTCTAGCTAGCATTTACTCTAACTATACGCTATGTCAAGAAATTCCTTACTCCTCCCCCCCAAAATGAAAAAGGGTTAGCCGTGACGGATGAAAGACTCCAGCCAGGCTTGCTTCTCCCCCAACTTGTTATCCTCTACTCAATATTGAATTATTTTTCATTAGCTTCCGACGGCGGGTCTTTTCCATATACCGTATTAGATGTGAACAAAAGGAAGGTTAAAATATGAAAGAGGAAAACTTTGCCTTTCCGCTGGGGGGGGGTTGGGGTGGGTGAGACTTTAGCTCTTTCTTTTCCGTTCTAGCAAAAAAAAAAGTGTTGGGAAAATGGCGAAAGGCGGAGGTGAAATTGTGACACACAAACTTTTCACTCTTATATAGCATTTCGTCCCTTTTCCGCACCCACCACGCATATTTCACTCCTCCGGTCTTCATTCCATCCACATCGCTAATACTTAATATTGCATTTCATTCATCCTTTTCCCAGGTTATCTTTCTTTGCTTTCTGTTTGCTTTTTTCACTTCTTTTTATGCTACATCTTTAGTTCTACTAGATACATCTTTATCAAGTAAGAGTAATAAATGACACCCTACGTTGTACTAGTTTCGTTCAGCGACTTTAGCAAAAGCAAGTTTTGTGATTTCGTAGAGGTTCCCGTTGACGGGACATACAGGCAGTTCAAGTGGGCGATGTGCGAAAGACTCAGAGAGGCCAAGGTAGCATTTATCAACGCAGGCGAGCTTGCCTTCAGAACAAGCGCCGTGAGTCTGGACCAGCTGAATGACGATGCCAATTTCCACGATCTAATCCAGAAGCACGATGTCGTGGAGATTGAATCGTGCTACAGCGCCATGGGTCCTATTGCCCTGTCCTTTGTCAAAGGCAGTATTGAAAAAACCTGTATGGACAAGGCCCCTGCTGCTGAAACCAAGAGTGTTGATATTCCTGTGGCACTTGAGAGAGAAAACACGTTGGTTGAAAGCAATGCTTTCTCTCTGAATAGTACTGCCAAGATTTTTAATAATGATATTTCTTCATCCTACGCCACCCCTGATAACGTTTCCTCCTCAGACACGCACTTTGCCAACAATGCCATCTACACCTGCTGAGAACGCTCGACTGCTAGCATGAATCTGCATTTATTTTCCCAATTTCTGCCATGAAACCATTGTGTACGAATAGCAATAATGTGGTGGTGCGAGTCATGCCATTTGCTTAGCGATACCAACTAGCGTTGCATACTTAAAATTGCACCATGTACGTTGATAGGGCTTTTATTAACAGAGAAATAAAACGCATCTCACCAGTTAAAGTCTAATTTTTTAGATGTTGGTGCGCTTCTAATTATCACACATAGCATACGCATTGAATAAACGCACTGGTAATAAAGACTAATGCCAGTCCATAATGTTGTCTATAGATCGCGGGTAAAGCTTATGCTACACGTCTGGCAGTTGAAAAGACAAGTAGATTGCACATCTTTACATTTCCTTTATGAACCTTTACACTTTTACTATCCAATAAAGTATTTCACTTACTTGAATAGCATTTTTGCCGTTGCGTGGTAGAAAATATTGCTTTTTATTTCAAAAATGTGTAGTAAAATGGGTGCAAATACTTGCTTACACTGCTCGGCACAGCCGCATTTATCGAGAAATAGAATGAAACGTTATAAAACAAAACTGATGTCAAAAAGATAGTTTTAATACAAACAACCACCGCTCTTTTTTATCTTTTTGCCCACGAGTTGCTGCTTCCATACTCTTGCGCATCATACTGGCCTGACATATGGTTTGGCTCATACTGGCCAGGCACATGGTACTGTTCATGCTGGTAAGGGACAGGAATTTCCTGCTCTCTGTACTGGGCAGGCGGCGGGTACTGGTGCTTTTGGTAAGGCAGCGAAAGCTCTTGCAGCTTATGAGGCAACTTGAACTTGTGCTTGAACTTCTTCTTCAAAAAGAACCAGGCTCCGACAAGAACCATGGCAAACACCACAATGCACACTATTATAATTCCCGCAAGCATGCCGGTTGACGCCGGGGTTGATTGAGCTGTGTCATCGCTATTCTTTGGTTCAATGCTGACCTCGCTGGAGCTGCTGTGGGTTTCATGGTCGTCAATTTCTCCTATTCCTACATCAGCCACTGCTGCAGCGCCATTAAGACCTGCTATTACTCCCAATGGAGAGCCGGCCACATTATATGCAAGGGTTAGAAGAGCAAAAGCTAGCATTGAACTCGGTTGCCTCTTCATACTATAAACTATTGGGTAATTTTTTTGTTGTTTTATGTTTTCAAATAAAAAAGTATATACTTAATACGTGCACAGTAGAAAAAGAATTGTACAAAGAAAATTAAATATGAGAGAGATGAATATTATACACCGAGACTCATTCACTCATTTTTCACTATTCACCCTCTCCCCCAACCAATATCTATATACCCGATAATTCAACAACGACAGTGTGGAGCATATTCGGATATTGTTTCAATTTTTTTCTTCTACTTGACTAGTCATGCATTATTTTATTTTTAACGTTAAGAAGGAATATGAAATTTCTCTTGAATAAATCCAATCATGTGAATTGATGATATGCTTTAATTCGTCATATTCAATTTTCTCTTTCATCAGGTGTAAAATATTTGACAGTCAGGCTAATATCTGCATTGAGTAGGAAATTATTCATACTATATAAACCAAAAATTAATAAAATATGTTGTGAATTTTGTTGAGCTATCAGATGACGTATATCAGCAGCTCAATAATTTCACATTCGCTTCCGTTTCTTACCCCCCACACACACATGATGAGAAAACGTGGGTCATGGTTTCAGATATTTTTCTTTGTGGAAAGAAATAAAGAGAGAAGGAATTTTTCATTTCGGAATAATCTCGTGATTATTGTTTTCTACTTTAATAAAATGGGCTTGCATATTATTTTTACACTCTTTATTAATAGAGAAAACATATTTACGCCGTAGAGTGATAAGCTTTTTAAGATGCATAATTAAAAATGTAAATTGGAAGCCCCATATACATTGTTTTTTTGTATTATCATTAACCACTAGATGTGTCATTAACGGCAACGAGTAGCTGGCATATAAAAAGACTTGCCTTCTGGCTTTTTTCAACATTGATGAATAACAGTTATTTCTACCATTTTACTTTAAGTTAGAATATTATCCAGCAAGATATTGATTTTTTTTAAAGGTATTGAATAGAACAAGCCAAAAATGTGTGAACAAAGATGCACAAATAACGGTAATCACAAGAAAAGCTATAATCAATGCATTAATCCACAACACACAGTTATATATGGAATATGCAAATCATGCTACAAATACAAGAGTGAGGAAGAAAAGAAGAAAATTAAATCTAGTCTGTTGGACTTTTAGGCCAGCAAATATTTCAGTGTAAACAAGATAAGCTAGTAGCAGATTTTTAAATAGCAACTCAAGTTGTATGCTAGCATTGCATATTGAAGCAAAGAAAAACGTTATCATATTTTCAATAATGTTGCCTTTGTGTTGAGTAATAGAGTAGAACGTTTTTTACTTGGTTGGAATTTATAAAATATAATGGCAATGTCTGGGTTTAGAAATAAGCATGAAAAAATCATTTTTAGTAAAATGAAACAAGACTAGTGAATTTATAAATTTAATGCATTATGTGTCTGATTGATAGATTGGATAAAAATTTAACTTTGTTAATTAAGATGCTAGGATTTAAGCTGCGTTTATTAGATAAACTGAGCTAACCACCAAAACTAATTAAAATTGAAAAAACAAACTAACCTAATATAACACAATTTTTATGATAAAAACGAGGATATCAGACACTTTTTTTTGGAATGTCCGTGTATTCAACATTTTTGGTGCTTGATTAAGAAATATTTTAAGTTTTTCTCCTAACAGTCTGTCTTTAGGACTAGATTTAAAATTGGCGTTGGCATAGTTACTTTTTCTTTTAAAAAAAGGTTAATCATTTTGCTAAACACAGAAACACTACATGGGCTAGCTTAGTAAAAAATTTACTAATGCAAGAGCAGCTCTGAATAACTTGGTGTTTAAGTCGCAAATAGTAATATTAAAAATACTAAATGTTGACATTTCCTAGTTTTAGTTTAAACCAGATAAAACCAGTCAACCACAACAATTATACATTGCCCTATCTTTTTTTAACACAGACAGTCCTAACTGTAATTTTTGTGTATTTTGTAAACTTTATTATAATTAGTGTGCTTTCAATTGCAAAAAAAGTGTCATAAATAGAGATAAAATCAATAAACTGTAAGAAAATAAAAAAATTAAAAAGCACAACACTGCTTTATAAAGAAACGTTGTGTAAGAAACAGAATAGATTAACTAAAAAATTAATGGAAATCAACAGGTTGCTTTTAATTTAATTAGTGACATCTAAATTCAAAACACTGTATGATTGTAATATGATATTGACATCCGACTACAAGCCATTGTGTAAATGTAATATGATATTAAATTCTTTCTGCAAACCATTATGTTTTTGTAATATAATGATAAAAACCAATCACAAATAATTGTGTGTATGTCAATATCTAATTACATATCACTAAAATCAAAATATTCTACAATTACCTTAAGACAGCAAGAAACTTGTTAATGGCTTTCTCAAACATGGCTGCAATGTTTCAATAGCTAAAATTTTATAGTATGTAGTTCAAAAACCTTTAAGCAGCATTTGGTGAGAATAGCTTTGTCAGTATATATCTTTAATTTTTCAACGGTCATAGGCACAACCATCAGCTGGTCATAACATTAAAATATGAATTATGGCCATACTATTAACAATTTAATAACAGTGTTATATAGTGTTTTAATTAACAATCCATTTACGTCATACTGTAGGACAAACGTATTAGGATACGACAATTAAAATTTAAACTGAATACCAGTAAAATAATTATAGCATATGAATGGCATAATGGAATTGCATTTTTTAGTACAATAAATTTGCCATATAAAAGGAGGTGCAGTTTGGTTTTTCTTTAAAATGATAAACGGCAATCATACCTTCCATTATACATTTAAACAAGCAACTAACCAGCAAAACATTTGAAATTTAGATATTGGATATAAACAAGCTAGAAATGTGTTGGTACGAATGCTCAGTTGGAAATCATAAAAGAACATTTGATTATTCTTGTTTAGCAGCGCAGCACAAAACATATATGGGGACATGCCAAGAGTGCTACAATAAAAGTAATGATGCAGTAAAAAGTACACTTATAAGTTGTATTTATCCTATTTTAGGTTGACAAATATTTGAAATTAAACAGGAGAGTTTAGCAGTGCAAACGTAAAAGTTGCAATATTTATACGTGCATTGCATATTAAAGTAAAGCAAAATGTTTTCATATTGTCAATAATGGTGCCTATGCGTTGAGTAATAAAGTGAAACAGATTTTTTTGATTTAGCATTTAAACAATAAAATGTCAACGTTCAGGTTAAAAATGGGCAAAAAAATCACTTTTATAATATAAAACAGTAGATTAGTACATTCGTTTTAAAACATTATATCCATAGAATTCATGCGTCTTAAAGTTTGCAAATGGTTTGGTAGAAACCTTTTATTAAACACTGTTAAAAAAAAATACTCAAAGTAAAACAAAGTTTATGAGATAAGCTAAATTAGCCACCAAAGCTAATTAAAACAAATTAATGAAAATGCTGAAAATTGAAATAAAGTAAAAGGTTTTGTTATATTTGCAAATTATAAAAAATAGGTAAAGCATAATAAAGAACATTGGCAACACTGCCGGCAACCCACATGTAAACCAATTACAAAGACCCGGGTCATATTGATTACTTTATATTTACAAATCATGTAACAATGGCTGCTTTTAATTTAATTACCGACATCTGAACTCCCAACACTGTATAATTGCAATATGATATTGACATCCAACTACAAGCCATTGTGTAAATGTAATATGATATTGTCTTTCCACTACAAATATTTGTGTATGTCAATATCTGATTAGACAACATTGAAATCGAGATAATCTACAATTGCTTTAATACAGCAGTTAATTTAACAATAGCTCTTTTAAACATAATTGTAACGCTATAATGTATAAGATAATATAGTAATTAGGACAAGAGCCTACACGCAATATTTGGCGAGAATAATTATGTCAGTAAATTTTCATTTAATTTTCTACAGTAATAGGTGCAACTTTTATCTAATCATAAAACTAAAATGCGGACTATTGTTATATTTTTAGCAATTTAATATGCCATGGTTTCATATTGTATTTTTGTTTCTTATTAATTAACAATCCATTCACGTCATATTATATGACAAACATATTCAGACATCACCAAATAAATTGAACTAAATATCAATGCAGTATTTTATGCAGCTTAATGACATTATGGCATTGAATTTCTGTATAATAAACTTGCCATATAAAAAAGCTGCATTCTGGCTTTTGTTTAAAATAATAATCAGCAATTATTTTTTTTACGTTATACTTAAACAAGCAATTAGGCAGCAAGACATTCAATTTCTTATATGAAGTATAAACAAGATAAAAATGTGTTGGTTTAAATGCGTAATTAATGAACATAATAAAATGGTATTTGATCGTGGTTGCCCAGGTCCTCACAAAACATTTACTGGAACATGCACAGGGTGTTACAATAAGAGTACTGAGGAAGCAAAGCGTACTCTAGTAAATTGCATTTATACAATTTTAGATTAACAAGTATTTAACGTCAAGCAGAAGAATTCCGTAGTGCAGACATAAAACTGCATGTTTTATACGTGCATTGCAGATCAAAATAAAGAAAAACGTTATTATATTGTCAATAATATTGCCTTTGTGTTGAGTAATAGAGTAGAACGTTTCTTTTACTTGGTTGGAATTTATGAAATATAATGACAATGTATAGGTTTGGGAATGAGCATAAGAAAATCAGTTTTGGTGAAATAAAACATGGGGCTAGTGCATGTTTGGATTTAATGCGTCTAGCACCTCATTGATTGCTTGGTACAGACATCCTTCCAAACTCTGTTAATGGAGAATGTTAGGATTAGAGCTGCGCTCATCAGATAGGCTAGGTTAGTCGCAAGGCCTGATTGAGATCAAATAAAGCCAGATGAATCTAATCTGGGTGAACTATCAAGTGCACTGCTTCTGAGGGAAAGCCTTTTTTGTAATGGAGCACAGAAAATTAGCCAACGTTGGTTTTTCTTTCCCTTATCCTTTGCATTCTACTCCGCAAGCATAATTTCGATTCTTAATTCTATTTCCATTCCTTCACAAAAACACAGCCATGGCGGCGGCAAACGGACTGGCGGGAGCACCGCTAACAAAGCTGTGGCTCTACGTGGTGCTGCTGGGGACAGTGGCGACAACAACAATGAATTGGAGACATTACATGCGGCTACGCGTGGTTCCATACATTGTGCGTGACTGGCAGGTATGGCGGTGCGCAACGTCGCTGGTATCGTTCAGCACGTACACGGAGCTTGTGGTGGGGATGCTGGTGATATACCAGCTGCGAGTGGTGGAGAGACTGTTTGGGACACGCAGGTATGCGGCGTTTCTGTTTGTAGTCGGGGTGGTGGGGCAGGCGCTGGGCGTGCTGGCTGTGTGGGCAATGTATATGGATAGGCGGACGATGGGGGCGGCCTTTGTTGCAAACCTGGCGCTATCGGCTGCCGCGGGGCCGTATGTGCTGGTGTTTGGCGCGTTGTTCCAGTTCTATGTGGCTGTGCCGGTGCAGAGACCCGGCGGAAGCGGGTTTATGGGGATCGCGTGGAGCGACAAGTGGATGGTGTACTTTCTGGCTGCCAGCATGTGGCCCAGCAGCATGTTTGGCGCCGTGCTGCCTTCGGTTGCCGGTGTAGCTGCCGGGTGCGTGTATTCGGCCAATGTTGGCGGACTCTTGTTCTGGCGGTTTCCGCAGTGGACGGCGGCTGTGGCTCGGAAGCTGGTTCTGCCTCTCCTTTCGTCGCAGACGCCAACTGGCAGCGGAGCAAGGAGCACGGGGCTGGCGCGTGCATTTGAGCAGCTGGATCGGCAGCAGGATTACCGACAGGCGCAGAGCCTTGTGCTGCCGCCAGAGGAGACTGTTGCGCAACTTCTGAGTATGTTCCCGGATGCAGGGCGCGAGCGCGTGGTGCAAGCCCTGCAGACGAGTGGCAACGATCCGAATCGTGCGGCGGTATTGATTCTGGGGTCGTGAAAGGGCAGAGCAAGCAGTAAACCCAAGTGTTCTCTATTTGCCTTGATACCATCCGTTCTATCGCTCCTTGCATTCCTTTCCATGCCCACTCATCAGCCCATTCCGCTCTGGTGTGTGTGATGGTGCATAAGGACTACGACTGACTACTACCGCTTGCTGCCGGGCTTTACCTTTCCATGCATGGCTTCGCTCTTCTTTCTCCTTTCTTTCTTTATCTCTCCGCCTCCCACCCTGTTCAACCATCCATTTCACGTGTATAGAGTTTACCTTTCTAGGCT
>JANBUF010000034.1:0-14762 GCA_027579215.1 Coemansia sp. BCRC 34490 | reverse complement strand
ATTCATCTGGCAATTATGACATGTCCGTACAATCGTTTGAACGAGATGCGAAAGGGTCTCGCACCATACAAGTTCAGCGACATATGACAGAGTCCGCTTGTAGCCAGGATGCGCCAGCACCTCATGAACCTTTTTGACGAAACGTTTTACCACACTGATCGGCAATACCGGCACCCAGATACCCTCTATGCCTGGCAAATGCGATACTATGAGATGTTCCAACACTTCATCGCTAACTCTCATCAGATCCACCTCTCCCAGATCTGGAGTATGCTGTTCCGTGGTAAGCTGATCGCGACAATGACAAAGCTCAATCCAATGCCTAATCGTATTGTCCCCTTCCTGTGCCAACAGATATTCGCGAATGTCAGGCATATCAGCTAGCACCCGCTGATGGAAATATCTGACAATATCTCGAGAATCCTCAGGACGATCAACTCGGCTCTGCAGCGAAGGCGCTATTGCACCCGCCTCAAGGTCAGACCAACTGTCTTCTTCTTCCGAAAGATCTTCACTATCGCTGTCTTCATTGTCTGAGTCGGCGGTTATCATCCCGACTTCTGCTGGAGGCAATGGTTCCTTCTGCTTACGCGGCTTACGTGGGCGCAGGTTCTCGCGAGCCCTTGACAACCAGTCTGCGGTCAGCTGCTCCTTTCCTGGGCGATGCACAAGCATTTCTCTGGTTACGCCAAGCACTGTAAGCTCTGCTCTGAACCGGCTAAGATCATCTCCGTCTGAAGTGGTCTTGTGCGAAAACAACCCGATCACGTTAGACGCATCCGACTCGATTCGCAGGTTAGCACAACCGTCAAGATATGGATAGAAGTGGCGTACGGCTTCTACGACAGCCTTTGCTTCGCGCCATGTAGAGTGCCTGTATCCCTGCGCACCATCGAAAACCTTAGAGAAGAAGGCAACCGGCTGCAGATCCTCATCTGCTGTGGCCACGACTGAGTCCGTGTCTGCTCCTTCTGGTACCCTGTGCGCCAAAAGAACTGCGCCAATTCCCGCCCCTGCAGCATCAACACGAATCGTCAGCGGAGCGCCATGCGGCGGAATATACAACGCATGAGTATCTAGCAACGCGTCCTGCAGATCTCTCCATTTAGGCGTAAGCTCCTCAATGTCAGCCTTAGTCAGCCGCTTCTGACCTACCTTCAGGTAAAACGGCAAGAGCACTGCCTGGACCCAAGGAATATGGTCCGATATGGCATTAATGCCGCCTGCCATGCGCTGAATCTGAGTAATAGTATGCGGCATTGGAAGCTGCTGCAACGTCTCTACTCGTAGATCAGGCACTCTCCACTCGCTGTTGGAATTCCAGAGCACGCCCAGAATTACAACATCCTTAGTTGCTGCGAATACGCTCTTCGACACGTTGATAAGCAGATTGTAGCGGCTCAGCGCTTTGACCAGATAACCAAGATCACGTAGGTGCTCGTCCAAGTTGCTCGTAGTTGCTTTTAGGTAGATATTATCAATGTACAACAATAGCTTCCCTTTCAGCTGCCAGACATCAGCAAATACATGCTCGATGAATGCTTGCGCTATAGCGGGAGACTCAGAGTTTCCCTGTACCATTCGCGATGTGCGCAAACGCCCGTGGCTTCCTCCCTGGTAACACCAGAAGTCGCGTATCTCTGGTGCTAGGCAGATCATGGTAAAGAAAGAGCCAAGGTCGATCGAAGAGATGTACCTGGCATCTGACAAGAATTGGACACGCTCAATTGGCGACGGTAGCTGAATTCCTAGATGCACCATGTTGAGCTTGTTATTCGTCGTATCGTCAAATATTACTCTGCGCGCTGTGGTATTAGGCTTTGGAACAGTGAAAATCGGCATCTGTGAATATGCCAACGTTGGCTCATCAATTCCGTACTCCAGACGAGTAGCAACAAAGGCTTCTCATGCCTGATGCGCTGCTTCGCTCATGGGATGCTGCAGCGTAAATACCAGCTTCGCGTGATCGCTCAGAGGTGGGCTAATCGGAACTATCGCAGCTGGCGGAGGACAACCGCTAGGGTACTCATGCAGGGATGAGGCACCCTTGGTCATAAGCACATCGATCAGCTTCTTGGCCTGCTCGGCACCCTCTATCTGGTGCACAATCCGCTGTTCTACGCTTGTCTGAGATGCCGGGGGATATCTGCTGTCCCAAAGGTGGAAATCCTCATCACATTGCTCCTTGAAGAAATTGCCTTGGAGTCCCAGCTTAGCACACAATCTTTGTGGTTGCAATACCGATACTGAAGGCTGACTCCCTGCTTCTGCGTCGGTGCACATCTCGATGGGCTTGGTGTCGGTCACGATGTTAAGCGCTGCGCTGGAGCTAACGATCTCCTCGTAATCAGCATCCGTAGGCATGTTAATAGCCTCGCTACCTGCAGGATGCTCCGATTCCTTGCTTTCACTGGATTCGGATGGAGGAAGTCCTCGCTTTACCATCTGCCGCCTCATCGCCGGAGTCATGAGCTGAATGTCGAGCTTCTTCAGCAGCTTTCCTCCCATCAGCAGCTCCCACGGCTGTTCGATGTCCACAACCGTAAGCCAAGTCCAGATCTTGGGACTGCCAGCTACATTTACATGCGCACGCGCCATCCCGTCCAATCTGAATCCCTCAGCCGAGAAGGGCGAGACAAGCTGCTGCTTCCGATTCCTCCGAACATTCAAGCCTAGCCGCTCCGCACATTTCTGGGTAACAAGTGAGACAGACGCGCCTTGATCGGCAACAGCCTCTGCAGCCTGGTTTCCAATCGCTACCTCCTCCACAGGGGTCCAATGTTTTGAGACCTCGCAACCATGTTTTTTCAAATAGTTTTTCTTGTTGAATACAGAAAAGACCCCTACTACCGAAATCTCGCCATGGCCGCCTAGTCTTTTTTCTGAGCTGACTGCTGAGCCTTCGACTTAACCGCTGTGGATATCTCGTCGCTGTGACCCAAGAACAATTCCAGAACCTTATCCAGTTTAGAATTGGGCTTTTTCTTGCACGGGCCCTTCTTCGGCGGCTCGTCGTCCTGCTTGGTTGCTGCTTTCGCTGGCTTCTTAGCTCCCTCCTTGCCCGCGTCAGAGGTCTTAGGCTTATCCTTCGCAGACATCTTTCCATAAGGAACGACTTTAACATCGTCGCTCCAGTGGATTCGATCTTGGATATCTTGAAGCGTTGCTATGATCTGGCCGCTGTCGACGTCTACCGCCGGCAGGATAACAAACTGCCAAAGTGCAGGGTACATCTTCTGAATGGCTTTTTTAACTGCCAACAGCCCTACCGGTGAGTCCTCAAGCTCTCCAGTATACTCCTCCAGGCGTGTCATTACCTCCTGCTCGTCCGCACCTGCAAATGCTTCGCCTGACTCGATCAACTGTATTAGATCGCTCTGGAACTGAAGGTGCGGGAATGTGTTCTGGATCTTCCCCAGCAGCTGTGCTGGATGCGCATACTTGATCCTGCCAATCGCTTTCTTCGCCTTTCCAGACAACCGACACTTCACCTCTGCGATGAACAGCAAGTTCTCGATTCCTCTGAGCATACCCCTGCGCCATTGAACCACCTCGCGAACCCAGCTCCGTCCTGAACAATAATCGACTGCAGCGTTTCCGCTGAACACAGGCACAGTGCTCCTAAAAGACTCCAGCAGCTGCTCGAATTTAATGTTGGTGTGGTCGGGACCCTGGTCTAGCCCATCCAAGGAATCGGGATCATACTGACCACTCATTGCCGCGTCCATAGTGCTAGTGGCGCCTGCGATAGTACTGGGGCCAGCGCTTGGGTCAATTCCCTTTCCCTTGTCCATTGTAGTCGCACGTAAGATGCTTTATAAAGAGAATAAATAAACTGTTTCAAATAATATAAAATTCCTAGAACATAATTTTTCCCAGGACGTCGCAAATAACTTTTTTCTTTTGTAATTTAAGAATATTGTTATTTATTCTGAAGGAAAAATAAACGACTATTTTATTTAGGCCGTTTCCGGATTACACCTTTTATAGGTGGCTGCCTCTTGCTACGTTTCGGCCTGCTTCCTTCGATATCTTTGTGTGAGCCGTGGATCTGGTTGTACTAAAATCAGACCCTATCGCTGGATACCTTTATGCATCAAATTTTACACACATAGACTACAAAAACAGGGTTTTCTTATAATGTTAATTATTTATTTTTATATTTATTAGTTAATGAACAATCGCCCTGCAAACTCAAAAGTTCCAAACATTGATACACTTTTTGGAGTCACTGTATAAGGAAAGAACCTGTGATCAATTGTTATGATGATGTAGGAATGGATAACATTTGATCGAAATGTTAACATTCGATTGCAAATGTTAACCATTCCAGCCATCAGAAGTAACATTTGCCATATTAGGATTTGATTGATAGTCATGAATTCTTTTCAATAAGGAATGATCGGTGGCTATAAAAGCACCGATCTTCGCTAATTGAAGGGAAAAGGTTTCTTTAGGTAGTTTTCTAGTTTATTATTATTAAAAGATAATTGAAAAGAAAAGTCTACGATATCAATGCTTGACATTTATCACTTCTAACAAATATAATATAAATGTTTGAGACATACCAGATAACAGATTGTTATGATGACGTAGGAATGGTTAACATTTGATCAAAATGTTAACATTTGATTGCAAATGTTAACCATTCCAGCCATTAGAAGTAACATTTTTCATATTAGGATTTGATCGATAGTCATGTATTCTTTTCAATAAGGAATGATCAGTGGCTATAAAAGCACCGATCTTCGCTAATTGAAGGGAAAAGGTTTCTTTAGGTAGTTTTCTAGTTATTATTATTAAAAGATAAAGAAAAAAAGAAAAGTCTACGATACAGATGCTAAAGAATAAAAGCAACAGCTTCTCCAGCATGATTGTTTGAAGGCTTTCTTCATAGTAAATAACAACCATTTTTATTCTATTTGAAAACCTTTAAAACATATTGCTCTGTCTATAAATAAGAATAAAACTGAAAGAAACTGAGAAAAAAAAGGAAAAGTAATAACTTGTGATGTCCCCATCAGAGTTTTTAACTGCCCTTTTACTAGGCCAGCTGTAATCAGGGCTAAATTTCTTTACAATTTAATCTTCACTAAAATCACATGACAATGCAGATGTTATCACAAGCTGTAAAAACAGCTAAAATGTGTGCTGCAGATACAAGCATGACAAGGAATATGACTGTAATAAAATTTCCAGTTATAGTCACACCCCAATGACCACATGTTTTATTAATGCATAATTCCCTAACCCTGTGATTTTCTGATTTCCACCTTGGATGCACACACAAGTCTCTCTAACCCCCTTATGGACTAAAGCATAGAATTATTCAATCTGCCCATACTCAAAGTTTATCTGCAAAAGCATAATGTATTGCTGTTTAATTGTTTATCACCTGAAACATATGCTATTTGAGTAATGAAAGTTGACTGTGCTAGTGCCAAAAATTACATTTTGCCACTCTTTCTATTTTTATTAATAGTAAATATTAAAAAACTATCTTCCTATATGCCCTAAGCTATAATAATCTAAACTATTTTAGTTGGTATAAAATGTTTAGCACAGAACTTGAAGATGCTGATTTCTGTAACAATGTAATTATAAGATAATATTAGATAACATATTAACATTATATAGTATTAGTAGTTGTTTAAAATACTTTGATAGATTTTACATAGCTAAAAAAGTAGTTGAGAGATACATGTTGTAAAGAATTAGACTAAGGAGGAGGAGGAGGAACTTAGAATACTTTTGTTCTGTTTATAATAAGAATAAAACTAAAACAAACAAAGAAAAAGAAAGAAAAGTAATAACTTGCAATGTCTCTATCAAGGTATTTTGCTGCCCTGTTACTAGGTCAGCTGTAATCAGGGCTAAATTCCCTTATGATTTAATCTCCACTATAATCCCATGACAACACAGATGTTATCACAAGCTGTAAACACAGCTAAAACATGTGCCACAGATGCAAACATGACACATATGTTTCCATGTAAAATATTATTATTTAACACTTGGTTATCCTTGTCTGGCATTGCTGTGGAGCCATTTCATGGTAAAAAACTTATGGTATACATTTATATTCTTTATAATATGTTATGTCTTTACATCCTACTAGAGTGCTCAGTCAATAATTATTTTCATTATCTCATGTGTTCTCTTTCATGGCATACAGGCTCTATAAAATTGTTCTTATCTGAAATTTCTGCACTTATATCTGAATGTTTATAACCCATCAATTATACAAAGAGCTGCTTTTCTATATGTTTACTGGATATCATTTTCTTTAACACACTTTTGTAAACCAGTATCAGCCATGTGCTACAATATACATGTACAACATAAAAAATGGTTTAATGGTGGCTAAATCAGATAAAACCATACTAGAATGAAAGTTTGAGTAAGCTAAATTGCAAATACATTTATTTACTATGTAATAAATATTAGCATAATTATATACACAGTTTACTCATTTGTATAAACAAAGTAAATGGTTAAAGTAAATCATAATGATATTTAGTAAAAGGGTGTTGGGGATTTACAGCTATTAACCAAATAGCTATATGAGCTAAATTATGTCAACAATAATCAATAATAATGTTATTACATAAACATTCATAGTACTGCTATTAAATGCTGCAGTGCTTTTTGTTAAATATAAATAATGGTAAAAGCTAGTAAAAATTAAATTTTTACTACAGTCTATCACTAATAACATTATACAATATATCACCTGCTATCAGAAAAGTGCACATTATTGGCTCTCTATAATAGCATATTTCTATAATGTAATTAAAAATTAGTTTGTCCACCAACATTATAATTTTATAGGGGTTTGATTGTATTGCAAAGATTTTTCATGTGATTTATATTTCTTATCATCCTTATCCATAACATCTTACATCAGTTAAATTGCTGGAAAAAATTTTATAAGTGATTCATCAATTAACAAAAAAAAGATATAAAAGAAAATGAGCTTCCCCTTCCAATGCCAGTAAATAATTTAAAAAACTTATCATTTTCATAGCTTTCAAATATTCAGCAGTTGAACAAAATACCCTTTCATATTCACACTTTTGCAATATCAAAGTAATTAACTAATCAATTTAAGTGATGTGTGGAACTATTTGCAAAACATGCTCTCGGAAATTTGAAGAAAAATGTACACTTAGTCCTGGAGAAGAACATAAATATCCAAAAGAAAATGATTGTAGTAGTTGCATAGCTAAAGCTAATCAAATAGAAGATAAAAATAGAAAAAAAAAATAAGCTGATTCTGAGAGCAGGCCATAATGTTATGATGACATAGGAGATATTAACATTTGATTGAAATGTTAACAGTTGATGTTATGATGACATAGGAATTGTTAACATTTGATCGAAATGTTAGCATTCAATGCAAATGTTAACCATTCCAGCCATCACAAGTAATATTTTCCATATTAGGATTTGATTGCTAGTAACGTATTCTTTTCAATAGTGAACGATCAGGGGGCTATAAAAGCACCGATATTCACTAGTTGAAGGAGAAGTGTTTCTAGAGGGTAGTCTTATTGTTATTTAAAAAAAGAAGAATAAAGAAAAAAAAATCTACAATAATGTTTGGAAATTATTTCTAATTGTCCAAACCTTCAGTGCTGGACAATAAGTCATTATTCCACAGAATAATGATAATTTATAAAATAAATGTTGTCAACTTTCTGCTCCGAAAGTTCCCTTGGAATCCGCCCCCACTTTCGGTGCAAGCTACCGAAATACAACTCTTTCAGAGTTTTGAGGGCAGATCCCTTGACTATTAACTGATTTTCTTAATTGTCCAATACCAAAGGTTTGGACAATAGGTTGTTATTCTGTGCAGAATAACAAGAATTATTATTGATATTATTATACTTCTAATTGATCTCCTCTGTCAGAACAGAATAAAAAAGATATGCCAGTGTAGCTACTGACTAGCTGGGACAGAATATGTAAATAACATAATGTGTTTATTGATAACATTTAATGAAAAAGAGGAATGTAATTGTGCTGTCATATAATAACAAGCTGGGGGAAATAGCTGCAATCACACTGCCAAGTGTTCCAAGGGCAGAAAACAGCTTAAATATGGAATTTACAAAAGTGGACATAAAAGGTATTGCTGTGTAGAGAGGAATCGGCTGAATCAGAATATGTAGATAATAGATAGTTGAGTAGTAGTAAACAGCTGAGAGAAAAAAGAAAAACAGTCTAGTTGTCAGAATAAAATAGGCTGGGGGAAACAGCTGTGATTGTGCCCTTCACTAACTGCAATCAGAGAGGACTATCAAAAATGACAGTACACTGTGTAAACAGATAGAATAGTTGTTGTTAAAGACTGTAATAGCCTAGAATGGACAAGGCTTTTATTTTTAAAGAGAGAACATGAATAATAATGATGTGTAGTTTGTTTCAAGGCAATTCCATGTATGAAAGAATAAAGGCTGGTGTAGTTAATGCAAAATTGAGAAAGAATAAAGTGAGGCAGCATCTGTAACTACTGAGTGTGTGGTAGAGAAACAATAACAAAGATGAGCAATGATATACATGAATGGCAGATGTGAACACGTAATAACAGAGCATAGCAAATGTAATTGGTATATTGTCAATGTTCAACAAGTATTTACAGTACTTGATGCTGCTGATAGAAATAGTGATATGGTGCAGAATGTTGAGTGAAAATAGGTGACATGACATGGTGTAATGCATGGTTTTGTAGTAGTTGTAGCAGTGGAAATAGAAACAACTTAGGCTGGGGTTTGGAAAAGTAGGAGTGATGAATGGATGTAAGAACCATGAATGGCAATTATAATGTTGACCAGTAGAACAATACAAAAAAATGAGTAATACAAGTAGAATAACAAGGAATGAATGCAACAGATAGTAGTGTGGAAAAGAATAATGACATGGAAAATGCTAAGACTGCAACAATTCATTGAATAATAAAACAGTAAGAAAACAAATGGATGCAGTGGCAATGGTAAGTGGAAACATGCAGTATGTGTGGTTGCAAAGAGCAAAACAACATATGTGAATACAAGAAAGTGAGTGGGTAAAAGAGATTGATTGAGGCAGCAATGACAAGAGCAGATGGCATATCCCAAAAGCCCAATGGCATTGAATAATCAATGCTTTTGTTTCGTGCATATTTTGTGTGGGCAAAGAATTGGGGCTACATCTCAATGCTTTTGTTGAAAACATTTGAATGCTATTAAGGACTCGATGGGAACCAGCCAATGGAATCGGGTTGTTTGGCCCATCCCCCTCTTTCCTCCCACTTTGGCCAGTGCTTGCAAAAGCATTGGATGTTTTTTAACTCCATTCTGTCCCTAGTGCGAATCCCCCTCAGACCTGGGTGGGATTATCTGTGGTTTGATTGGTTGCATGTGACCTGCAAGCTATTGCACCAGCAATAGCGTTAAGCTGGGCAACACTGTGTGATTAGGTTTTTGGTTTATTTTTTTGGTTGTTTTATCTTTTCTTTTTTCTTTCGCTGTCCCCCCCTTTTCTCTACGCGATGCACACAACGGTCTTTTTGTTTTGATGAGAGTAACTGTTAGAACGGTTTTAACAATAAATAATAATTGTTGCGCGGCTCTGACAAAATCCTTTTTTTATTTGATTGTTTATTGATTTTTTAACCAAAGCTTTTTTATTTTTAAAGCTCTTTACCTTTTATGTTCTTTTTATTACGCTGCTTCTAACACAGCGCAGACTTTTAACTGTTTTCCTTATTTATTTTTACTTTTTCAAACGCGCGTTTTCACTCCTTTTTTCCAACGTTTTTTACAAGTCTTCTTTTATTCTTTTAAACGCGCGTTTTCTTTTTTTTACAAACTTTTTTCTTTTCCTTTCTTATTACTCTTTTTTAAATGCACGCTATTGCGCCTTGGTTATTACTCTGCTTTTATTCTTTGCAACGAACGGGAATTAGCAGATGGCGGTTGGCGCAGCAAAGTTGAAAGCATAAATCGCAGCACAAAAACTCACAATTCGGGAGCTGTCCACAGTTGGTTAGCATCCAAATTGGGCATGTGAGGCGTGTGCGCGTAGCCATTCTCTCGGCGGTGTTAATAATGTAAGTTACGCTGTGTTTATTACTATGATTACTGTAAGAAAAAGAGATAACAACTGTCGACGGCTTGCGGAAATAGGCTGCGAATAGTGCGGCAACGAGTGCCGGAATTCAAGTTCCGTGCAAGCCTACTTGATATTAAAACAACACGAATAAAACGTGTGCGTGTAGCCCTCGTTTCGGCGGTTCTAACGATATAGAGAACATTTTATTTTTGCTAGTACAATAATACAAGAACGCAAGAAACAGAGCCAACGGCAGTGTAAAATAGACTGAAAAATCAGAACAGCGAAAAACGGAATTCGGGTGCCGTGCAAGACCGGTTGGTTACCACACAACACGAACTAAATATGCACGTGTAGCTCTTGTTTCAACGGTTTCGATGGTATAAAAAGTATTGTATGTTTATTAACAAGTTAACGACAAAACATGGCAAGAAGTGACAACGACTTTGAAGAAAAACGCTGGGAAAACCACAGCGAAGGTATTTGGAATTCAGTCACCGTTAAACGTCAATCGGTAAGTGAACAAGACGAAACAAATATGTGTGTGTAGCCCTCGTTTCAGTGGTTCTAACGATATAAAAAGTGTTGTATGTTTATTAATAAAATAATATGAACACATAGAAAGCAAGTGTACACGGTATATGAAAATAGGCTAAGAAAAAGCAGCAACGTTATTTCAAATTCGGACACCGCCAACAGTCTATTGCACACTAAACATAATGAATCGGGTACGTGTACGTAGCCCTAAATACGCTTGTTTTAATGGTATAATAAGTAACACATGTTTAATAGTAAGTTTGTGAGAAAAGCGGTAAAGAACGACGTCGGCTTTGATAAAAAAGGCTAGGAAAGCCACAGCGAAGAAATGTGAAATTCGGACACCGCCAAACGTCAATTGCTAACTGAACGACACAGAATAAATGCTTGCGTGTAGCCCTTGTTTCCGTGGTTATAACGATATAAAAAGTGTTGCATATTTATTAATAAGTTAACAAGAAAACATAGTAAAGAAAGAGAACGACTTTGAAGAAAGGCTGGGAAAACCACACCGAAGAAATGTGGAATTCGGGAACCGCCAAACGTCAGTTCTTAACTAAACGACACGATCCAAATACGTATGTGTAGCCCTCGCTTCAGCCGTTATAACGATATATAGACCATTACACTTTTATTAATAAAATATTACGAACGTATAAGAAGCAAGTGTAAGCGGCATAGTAAAATAGACTAAGAAAAAAACAGCAGCGTCATTTGAAATTCAAGACCCGTTCAAACTGAATTGGTGACGAAGCTATACAGTTTGTGTATGTGCGCGTAGCTATTAATGAGGCGGTACTAGTAATATTAAAAGTATTGTTTATTTACTAATAAACTATGGTGAAGACACTAAAAACGGTGTAAACGACATAAGAAAATAAGCTGTGAAAAGGTAGAAGAGAAATTCGGAATTCGCAAATGAGCGCCAAAAATGAACGTCGTCAAAATCACAGGTTAAATACATGGCTGGAAAGCCCTGACTCTACGCTTCCGGAATATATAAAATACAATATTTGTTTATTAAGAAACAACTGTAAAAGAAGAAAATGAAAAGTGTAGCCGACACAGCTTAAATAAGCTGGGGAATCACCTAGTGCTTTCTGAATTCGCAAATGTTTGTCAAAAGACAATTCCATTCAAATTTTAAAATAAATACATGAATGGATAGCCCTGAATTTACGCTTTCAGAATATGTATTAAACATGGTATGTTATTTAGTAATATCTGTGCATCGCAGAACGAAAAGTGTATTCACCAGGTGGGATAATAAGCTGGGGGAAAGAACATGTGGAATTAATTGAAATTGCAAATGCGTGTAGAAAATAAATTTCGTTCAAATTGCACAAACAAAATATCGCTAGAAAGCCCCCGCTCTACGCTACCAGAATATGTCCAATATGTTGTGTGTTTATTAAGAAATAGGTGAGGAAAACAGCTAGGAAAAGTGAACCGTCACAGCATAAATAGGCTGGGGGAAATCACAGCCATTACTATGCCCTGCCTCCAGCATGCAATCAGAAAAAGCAGAGAGGAAACAGCAGTACACACTAAAAAGTTATGATAAATACACTGTTAAATGGCTTGAAGCCAGAAACGGCCTAGAATATTATCCACTAAAAGTGGGCATGCAATATACAGCTGTGTAGCGCTGGTTAATGCGGTGCTGAATATGTAGTAATATGAGCATGTTTATTGATAAGCATTGTGGTTAAAAAGGAAAACAACTATGATGGTACACAGAATAATCAGGGGAAATCACAGAATAGGCTTTGGAACAGGTAGCAGCAGCCAAAAAATAAATTCTGTCAGAACAGAATAAAAAACATATGCCAGTGTAGCTACTGACTAGCTGGAACAAAATATGTAAACAACATGGTGTGTTTACTGATAACATTTAATAAAAAAGAGGAATGTAATCATGCCGCCAAATAATAACAGGCTGGGGGAAATGGCTGCAATCACACTGCCAGATATTCCAAGGGCAGAAAACAGCCTAAAATGTGATTTACAAAAGTAGACATAAAAGGTATCACTGTGTAGTGCAGAATCGGCTGAATCAGAATATGCAGATAATAGACAGTTGTGTATTAGTAAAAAGCTGAGAGAAAAAGGAAAACAGTCTAATTGTCAGAATAAAATAGGCTGGGGGAAACAGCTGTGATTGTGCCCTTCACTAACTGCAATCAGAAAAAAATTATTAGGAAAAGAAGCTTACTGTGCAAACAGATTGAATAGTTGTTGTTAAAGACTGAAACAGCCTAGAATGGACAAGGCTATTACTTTTTAAGAGTGAACATGAATAATAATGATGTGTGGTTTGTTTCAAGGCAATTCCAAGTATGAAAGAATAAAGGCTGGCTTTATTAATGCAAAAGTGAGAAAGAATAAAGATGGCATCTGTAATTACTGAGTGAGTAGTAGAGAAGCAATGACAAAGTTGAGCAATGTGGTATACATGAATGGCAGATGTTAACATGTAATAACAGAGCATAGCAAGTGTAATTGATATAATGGCAATGTTCGACAAGTATTTATGGTAATTGATGCTGCTGATTGAAATAGTGATAGGTGCAGAATATTGATTGAAAATAGCTGACATGGCATGGTGTAATGCATGTTTATGAAATAGTTGAAGTAGTGGAAATAGAAACAACTTAGGCTGGGATTTGTAAAAGTAGGAGTGATGAATGGGTGTAAAAACTATGAATGATAATTTTAATGTTGACCAGTAGAATAACACAAAAAAGTGAGAGATACAAGTGGAATAACAATGGTTGAAAGCAACTGATGAAGGTGTAGAATAAGAATAATGACATGGAAAATGCTAAAACTGTAATAATACATTGAATAACAATACAGTGAGAATACAAATAGATGCGGTGGCAATGGTAAGTAGAAACATGCAGTATGTGTGGTTGCAAAGAGCAAAACAGCATATGTGAATACAAGAAAGTGAGTGGGTAAAAGAGATTGATTGAGGCAGCAATGACAAAAGCAGTTGGCTGAAATATGGAGTATTTGCATTAGCAGAGAGTTGAATAAAAAAGGAGTGTGAGTGTGGCAGTTGGAATGGCAAGTAAGGAATGAACATGTAATAATGTAGATGCAACTGTTTGAAGGGCATAGGTAAACATGTAAGATTAAACATGGTAGCAAGAACAGGTAAGAGATGCAAACACTGTCCCTAGTATGAATCCCAACATAGGGATGTTGGAATTATCTGTGGTTTGATTGGTTGCATGTGACCTGCAAGCTATTGCGCCAGCAATAGCGTTCAAGCTGGCAATTAGGGTTTTGGTTTTTGGTTTATTCTTTTTTGAAGTTTTATCTTTTTTCTTTCGCTGTCCCCCCTTTTCTCTATGCGATGCACACAACGGTCTTTTTATTTTGGTGAGAGTAACTGTTAGAACGGTTTTAACAATAAATAATAATTGTTGCGCGACTCTGGCAAAAACCTTTTTTTATTTGATTGTTTATTGATTTTTTAACCAAAGCTTTTTTATTTTTAAAGCTCTTAACCTTTTATATTCTTTTTATTACACTGCTTTTAACACAGCGCAGACTTTTTATTGACTGTTTTCCTTATTTATTTTTACTTTTTCAAACGCGCGTTTTCACTCCTTTTTTCCAACGTTTTTTTCCAAGTCTTTTCTTCTTTTTAACGCGCGTTTTCTTTTTTCTTTTCAAACTTTTTCTTTTCCTTCCTTATTGCTCTCTTTTTAAATGCACGCTATTGCGCCTTGGTTATTACTCTGCTTTTATTCTTTGCAACGAACGGGAATTAGCAGATGGCGGTTGGCGCAGCAAAGTTGAAAGCAGAAATCGCAGCACAAAAACTCACAATTCGGGAGCCGTCCACAGTTGGTTAGCATCCAAATTGGGCCTATGAGGCGTGTGCGCGTAGCCATTCCCTTGGCAGTGTTAGTAATGTAAGTTACGCTGTGTTTATTACTACGATTATTGTAAGAAGAGGAGATGACAACTGTCAACGGCTTGCGGAGATAGGCTGCGAATAGTGCAGCAATGAGTGCTGGAATTCGAGTTCCGTGCAAGCCTGGTTGATATCAAAACAACACGAATCAAACATGTGCGTGTAGCCCTCGTTTCGGCGGTTCTAACGATATAGAGAA
>JANBUF010000033.1:0-14846 GCA_027579215.1 Coemansia sp. BCRC 34490 | reverse complement strand
TTATAAACACGGGTATTAGCTATTGAAGTAGAAATTTCAGTAATAATAAAAAATTGCAAGGAACAGCGATAAAAAAACAAAAAGATCGCTTATGAAATTAGGAAATAGTAATACGCTCAGCTGATGATTAATTTTTGTCAAGCAAATTTGATTAATTACCGGTCGGATTTGCTGGATTTCACATTTAGGGCCTCAACTACAGCACTGCTGGAATCGTATATCTAAACATAAATGTTTATTAACAACAACTCCAACTTCAGAAATTTTGGCAGGATTTCTCAATTTCTTTCCTTTGGCGACAAGCTCGAGGTTTCCTCTTCGGACTCTGAAACCGCAGAATTTTGTTGAAGAATCAAATCTAGAACTTGGTCAAGCTTGGCCTTATTTCGAGCACGACGCCGACTATTCTTACGAGACCGATTAGCCGATTTTGAAGTGGTATTGGCCGTGTCTATGGCAAGACCCTTATTAGGCTTAGCCTTGCTAAGCATCTTGCAATATGGCGTAGCCTTATCCTCCGAGTCTCGATGGAGACGGCAACTAATCTCTTCAGTACAGGCAATGAGACCAGTGCTCGTAATGTTGTCCACTGGCAGATCAAGAAACTCCCAATAAATAGGAAAAAGCCTCTGGATAGCATCCGCTATTGCCATCATCCCAAACGGAGAATCATCCAACTCAGCAATATAGTCTTCCAAACGAGCCACAATTTCAAAAGCATCGCAATCAACGAAAGCTTCACCCGAGTCAATAAGTTTAACCAGCTCTCGCTGGAACCGCAAATGTGGAAACCTGCGTTGAATCTTTCTCAGGATTTCTGCTGGCTGGATGAACTTTGTGCTTTCCATGGCTTTTTGAGCTGTTCCAGAAAGTAGACGACGAATTTCCGAGATAAACAGAAGGTCTTCGATGTCTCCCAACGATTCACGCCGCCACAGGACAATCAGCCTAATCCAGCTTCGCGCGGACATGTAATCTTTCCTAATATCACCACTGAACTTTGGAACGGAGCTGCGGAAGCCCTCTAGAAGTTGCTTAAAATTTACATCACATTTGTCACTTATTTTGTTGAGTCCTTCAAGTGAATCTGGATTAACATCCCCTGTCATATGGATGTTTTGAGCCTCTCCAGTCGTGATTTTACCGGCACTGGGCCCAGTTTCATTAGTTACCACTTTACCAGCGCCCATCATTTGAGATATTGCAACAAGGTATTAAAGTAAATAATAGCCAAAACAAATGGTAAGTTTTGTAAAACAGAAAAGAGAAAGTAAATGCTATTTCAAGCAAAAAGTTATTTGTTTCAAAAAAAATTATTATATATTCCAAGGAGAAACCCCCAAGAAATGATACTAAAGCATAATGCGGCTTGTAAATGCCAATCTTATAAATGCGCAAACATATCAGTATGCTTTGATATCATCGTGCGAGCTGATAAACACTTTGCATCGATAACAGGTTATCTCCTGCTCTAATCTAAGTAATATATTTTGCTTGAGACATTAGAATTATATCTTAATGCGTGCTCATTGTGTCCCTGAAAAGTAGGTAGCTAGATTATTAAAATCCTGAAACCGGTACATCGTTTTATGCTATCTAAAGTTTACCCATTCTAGCCCAGTTCAATTTTCATGCCCACAGCGATATATTATCTGCTACAAAAGTTTGCCGTTGAACTTCGTCTTTTTTACAATTGTTAATGTTTCCCTCAGATTCATGTTCTAGCCATCAACCGCCTCATTGCTTTGACTGAGTGCAGGAAAGTTATGTTTTGAGTTATGCTTTCATCCTCATGCAGACAAGAGTGTCAAACCGTACATCAACTGATTCACTATGACAACTTTATTGAAGCCACGCTCTGGCTTTGCAAAACCTATAAATACAAAGGTCTATCTCCACGAGTAGAGCGAATTGGCAAGAATATCATTACCTCCCATCCTTAAGGTATTATTTTTTATAGTCTATCAAGTTTCACTTTGTTGCCATTTATTGAAAGCTATCATCATGCGTGGAAAAGTTTCCTTTGAAGAAGCCTACGAGATTCCTGACTTGGCGAACAGCAGCCGCGAGCAGGCAGCCCTGTACATTGCTCCCAAGGACCTTGACAGGTATTTGAGTGAAATTAAAAGCCCCACCGGCGGACGACTTGACATTTCGAACAAGAACGGCATTGGCTATACCATCTACTCGCTGACTGTCCCTGGTGTGCAAGGAATCCCCGAAAAGGCCAAGGCTGAAAAGCATGCGACTGATGCCAACAACTGGATTCACAATGAGATTAAAGATCACCGGGATCGTATGGGCGCCTTTGCTGCTCTGTCGATGCATGATCCGGCGCAAGCGGGACAGGAGCTGGAGCGCTGTGTTAAGCAGCTCGGGTTCCATGGCGCACTGCTGAACAACTGGCAGCGCGCTGGTCCGGATGGGGAGACCTACATCCTATACGATGATCCTTCGTTTGACGTGTTCTGGCAGAAATGCATTGAGCTTGACGTCCCAGTGTATCTACACCCATCCGCGGCATCCGGAAAAGTGTACGACACCTTCTACAAGGATCGTCGCTACCTGATCGGTCCTCCCATTTCCTTTGCTCAGGATGTGGCCCTTCATACAATGGGGCTAATCACCAACGGGGTCTTTGACCGAAACCCAAAGTTAAAGTTGATTCTCGGCCACTTGGGCGAGAGAATTCCCTACGACCTCTGGAGAACCAACCACTGGCTTGAGGATGTGGAGCGCCCTCTTGCCGACTCCCGTGGTGATACAATGTCCCGGAAGCCCTTGCTGCACTACTTCAAGAACAACATTTACATCACCACCTCGGGTCACTTTTCGACCGAAACTGTCAAATATGTTTGTGACTACATCGGTGCAGACCGCATCTTGTTCAGCGTGGACTCTCCTTATGAGAAAGTTGAGGCAGGCGCAGGCTGGTATGACAAGGACCAAGAAAACTTGACCAAGGCGCTGGGTGGCCCGCAGCAGTATCTCGACGTTGGTCGTGAGAATGCCAAGAAGCTCTTCAAGTTAGGAAAATACCACGACTCTGATGCTTAACCGAATAAAAAGATTTATTATCAATCAGGAATTCTGGGTGTACATCTAGAGTCCCAGCATTTTGCCAACTGGAATCATACTAATAAAAAAAAGATTGATAAAAGGAAACGCAGTAATGTCAGTTTGGACCGCCTGCGTTGAAAGCATGTTCTCGGAGAGACAGTAAAGCAACGTGTTGAAAAAGAAGATAGGTCAATGGTCAATTATTTTGGGTTAGCTGTCTCTGCCTGGTTCAAACTGTAACAAAGTGTTAATATTAAGCCAAACTTTCTAAAAAATTGTTACTTGAAGCTTAAGTATTGAGTTATCTAGAAACTCTTATGAATGAGTATGGGGGTATCCTCCCCGAAGCTGGCCCATGTAGCGTTTCTACATTCGGCTGAATGTTCAGCCATTCATCAAAACCAAAGATAACGTTGTCCACGTGAATTTTGAATTCTGTTCTGGGAACGGCTTGGTTTGAGGTAGACTCGAGATAAACCTTGACCAAGTGCCGTCCCGAGCGATGCTGGGGCTAGTCACACCTTTTGCAAATCAATTTACATGATAATCATTAGACAATTTAAACTGGAATTAGCTGATTACATAGCTGGACTTTAGCTTACGCTTCTCAAAGTCCCAGCCATACGGATACCGCTTGTCTTTAAATTAATTCTGTGCAGCTGAGTTAAATGCAACCGTGCCAATAATTTTAATAAATTCTCTTCACAAACCTTTTACAAATTTTTATTTCCGTAAATCAAGCCAATATCAGCCAGTTTAGTTCTTGAATAACCCGAAGCGTTTCCCAACCGCTACGTTAATTAAATTATTCATTAAATGCAGATGTGTGTGCGTTTTTTAAATGCGGAAAAGCAGTCTCAAAGGAAATACTTTATTTATGTCCACCAACCTCCAATAGCACTGTCTTAATCTTCGGAAAGATGCGGTGAATAAATGCAGAAAGAAAGAAAAAATTCATTACCCCAAAAAAAGTAAAATCCCCACAGTAAAATTCCGCGTTATGTACAGCTTTGAAAAGTAAGATATGTGTGTAGACACAGGTAATTAACGTACAGAATTCTCAGAATTCCGGATATCGGTTTAATTAATGGATATTTTAAGCTGATAATTGTCATGTATATTTGTTGCGGAAACATTCGATAAGCTACACCCCATGAGAAACGTGTGTCTCTTCTGTAGCATATATAAACTGCTGCTCAGAACACATTCCAACCAAGAAGAAAAACAACAACAATTATTGAAAACATTCTCATCTAAACAAGAACACAGAATTAATCATGGTAAACGACGAATTAGTAGCAAAAGTGCTGAGATTTTACGATGAACTTGGCGAGCCAAGGGTTGAACCAAATGGACCCTCGTTTATTTATATTTTTCCAAGAATGAACAACATAAATGTTCATAATTCTGAACATAAAGAAATACAAAAAGCGAGAAATAGCAAATAATATGTCTTAATATCAGAGCTAAGTGTGTTAAGCAGCTATAAGAAATGGCTTTCCTTGTTTGAAAACATTTTTAGGCTTTTATCTTTACACTTTGTCTTTTCAAGTAATAACTTGTTTAAACAATAAAGGTCTAAATCTACTGTTGCATATCAAATCATAATGCTAGTGTAATTAAAAGATATCCGTGTCCGCCTCAATTTTGAATTCTGTTCTAGAAACGGTTTATCCAGTGGAAATCTTTAAAAAACCCGTCCAACTGGAAAAAGGCGTTTGATACGCGGACATTCCAAAGGTGGTGTTGAATATCTTTATTTCTAGTATTACATACTAGGCAGCTCCCATTCTCTTATGCATTGGTTGTATTTTGTAAATAAATTTACTTAGTAATTACTAGACAATCTAAACAGTAATTATCTGATTATATATTTTGTTTCTAGATTCAATTTATATCAATACGGTTAGTAATTTAATTATATGCGCAATTAATTGAAATATGCGTTGAGTTTAGTAATTTCCACCTCTTGTGACGACTGCATCATGGTAAGACTTTAGCTTACCTTTTTTAAAGGCCTAGCCATACGGAAACCACTTATTCAATTAATTTAGTGCGGATAAGCTAAACGCAACCGTGTCAATAATTTTAATAAATGCTCTTCTCATGTTTTTCAAAATTTTTATTTCCGTAAATCAACCCAATATCAGCCAGTTTAGTTCTTGAATAGCCCGATGCGTTCCCCAACTGCCACGTTAATTAAATTATTCATTAAATGCAAATATGTGTGTGCGTTTTTTAATGCGGAAAAGCAGTCTCAAAGGAAATACTTTATTTATGTCCACCAACCTCCAATAGCACTGTCTTAATCTTCGGAAAGATGCGGTGAATAAATGCAGAAAGAAAGAAAAAATCCATTTCCCCAAAAATGAAAATTCCTCACAGTAAAATTCCGCGTTATGTGTAGCTTTGGAAAGTAAGATATGTGTGTAGACACAGATAATTAACGTACAGAATTCTCAGAATTCCGGATATCGGTTTAATTAATGGATATTTTAAGCTCATAGTTGTCACGTATATTTGTTGCGAAAACATTTGAAAAGCTACATCTCATAAAAACGAGTGTCTCTTCTGTAGCATATATAAACTGCTGCTCAGAACACATTCCAACCGAGAACAAAAAGCAACAACAATTATCTAAAGCATTTTCATCTAAACAAGAACACAGAATTAATCATGGTGAACGACGAATTAGTTACAAAGGTACTAGGATATTACAAGAAGCATGGCGCGCCAATAATTGAATCAAATGGACCCTCGTACATTTATAAATTTCCAAGAGTAAACACGATAAATGTTCATACTGCTGAACATAATGAGATACAGAGTAAAAAATAGCACGCAACGTAACTACGCAGCAGAGCTGGGTATCAGAGAAAGCAATAGGAAGCAGCTTTTTTGTTTGTAAATAATTTTTAGGCTTTTACTTTTACTTTTTGTTCCTTCAGGCAACAACTTAGTTAAACAATAAAAGTCTGAATATGTCGTTGCATATCAAATCATAATGTTAGTGTAATCATGGTTTGCAGGGGATTTGGTCACAATTTATTATTAAAACTGTAGCTCAAAAGTCCATTTTTTCTAAGAGCGTTTATTTATTACCTGTCAAATATGTTGGGTCTACATCCAGGGCCCTAAAATTTTGCCGATCGGAGTCATAAAATTAAACAAAAAATTTATGAAGAAACGCAATAATGGCAGTTTGGACCGCCTGCGTTGAAAGTGTGTTTCCAGAGAGACTGTAAAGCAACGTGTTGAAAAGAAGAAAAGGCAATAGTCAACTTGTCTGGTTGACTGGCTCTGTCTGGTTTAAACTGAAGCTAGGAGGTGTCGACATTGAGCCAACCTTCCTGAAAAGAGTTGCTTGAGTGGGTATGCGCAGCATAGAAATCGTGAATAATACGTTATAACAATATCTTCCTCCAGCGTGCAAACATAACTTGAGACGTAAGCATTGAGTTGTCCAGAGTTGCTTCAGTATGAGCACGGAAAATCTCCCACACCGCTAGCCCATGCAATGTTTCTGTGTTTGGCAGAATGTTTGACCATTCATCAAACCCAAAGACAACTTTTTCCACGTCGATTTCGAATTCTGTCCAGGAAACGGTTTGTCTGGAGGAATACTGAATATATTCCTCGAACAGGCACCAAAAACGATGAATACGCGGTCATTCTAGAAAGCAGTTTCTGATATCCTCGTTTTCAGCCTGACGATTATCGTGCATTGATTATAGCTGATCTGATGACATTAGCGTAATCAGTAGTTGTTTCTGTGCAAGGTCACCACCTCTTTACGCAGTTTTTGAATTTTGTGTTTTGTCAATACATTCTTTTCTTTCCTTTATTGCTTTCGTGTAATTATACTGTTATTTGCTCCCTTGATATGATTCTCTTGCCTGGTGAAACCGTTAAGCATACTTCTGAAACCGTTAGCAACAAGGAAGATGGCGTGCTGTATTTCACAACCAAACGACTAGCCTGGTGCAAGGCCGGGTCTGAGACGCCAGCAATTGAGATCCTACACGAGAATTTCCGTATTCAGCAAGTGAGCAAAGCTGAGGCTAAAAAGGTGATGTTGCGGATATATGCTGTTGCAGCCGGTTCCGCGTCCGACGCCTCGCCTTCTATTAAGCCGACGTTTACTTGGAAAACGGCCGACAAGGACGCTGCTATTGCTGAACGTGAAAAGTATGTGGGAGAGTATTCTGTTATTACCAACAGGAGAGCCCAGCAGGGTGGTGGTGCCTCTGGCCAACAAGGAGCTCAGCAGCCAACCCAGCAACAACAACAGAGGCAGCAACAAGGTACGCAGGGAGGCAGCGAAGCAGGTGGCGAGGCAACTGGTGGTGAGGGCGAAAACAATCGGTTTGGCAACGTAAAGATTGGCGCAGTGCCTGCGTCGGCTGAGGAAATAAAGCTACGCGAGGAAGTATTGGCAAAGAACATTGAGCTATCCAAAGTGCACAAGAGTCTGGTGGTTTCTGGCCTCATATCCGAGGACGAGTTTTGGAGCACGCGTAAGCATATTCTAGAGACACAGGCCATTCAGTCGCAGCTGCGGAAGGGCGAAACATCGGCCTGGTTGGATCTGACGCCCAGCACACAAGAGTCTGGTAACTTTAAATACACGATTACACCAAACATCGCACGACGCATATTCAAGGAGTTCCCACAAGTGAAGCGCGCATACGTGGACAATGTTCCACACAAGGTCAGCGAAAAGGTGTTTTGGAAACGGTTTGTGGCATCGCAGTTTCTCAACCGCGGTCGGTCGTCGGATTCGTCGGGCAGAGGCAGTCGCGATCCGATCTTTGACCGTTGCACGCAGGAGGAGGATGTGGTCTTTGGAAATTCTGCCAGATTTGACTTTGCATACTTGTCAAGACTACTGGATCTGACGCGCACTGAGGAGGATAGCATGGAGACTGGGAATGCCCCCGATTTCACTATGCGTCCCACTACACGGGATAGTAAACTGTCGCTGATCCGCAGATTCAACCACCATTCGGAGCTTGTTTTGCAGTCGGTTTTGAACAGCAAGCGTGGGATAGTGTTGGCGTCTGACCATAAGGCCGCCGATAGGGCATTGGAGCAGGCGACTACGCTTAGCGATCTGCGCGAGCATGCTCCCGAAAAGCGCGTCAAGCTGAACATCCAGGACAGATCCAGATATTTCACGAGCCTTGTGAAGGAAGAAAATGGTGGCGTGGACATAATGTCTGCAAACAGTGCCAAACCAACCGATTCTGAGTCGATCCGTGCCGCCTTGCGCGTGAATTTCGATATTGCGCGTCCGCTCGACGGCTGTGGAGACCCACAGACCACAATGGCTAGCATGCTTGGAGCCGTTCACAAGCTTGCTGCGCAGAGTCGCCCAAACAGGATAGAGGAGCTGGGCATCCCCGAGGAGATTACCACAGCTATTGCAGAGTGCCATGGCGCGGGTACCGAGATGCTGCGGCATCTGTGGGCGCTTCTACGGCTGCCGCTAACTGTTGAGCGGCGCCAAAAGGCAGAGAAGATTGTAAATGCCCTTGCTGGCGTTGAGAATCGTATCCGTGAGACAATTATCCGTGCGAATGCTATTGAGAGCAAGAACGCCGCGCTTGGTGCTACCGTCGAAAGGATGTTACAGCCCATTACTGATTCCCTCGAATCGGGCAAGGCTGCGTTTACCAGTCGCATGCGTGGTGATGTTCCTTCTCTTTCTCACTCTTCCTCCGTTGCTGTTTAGTTTGGTTCATGTGTGTATGTGTGTTCTCAATAGCTTTAGAACTAAATGTCTTTAATTAATAAATAGCAAAAGTAGGAAAAGCAAGCTTGAACCAAGTAGCAAGGATCCTCATACGATGTTGAGAGACAATGTTTGCATGATGATGACTGAGTTTAGGTAACATTTTTTATTTTGCGGGTTTGTGATGCAGAGTGCAGACTGTAAATGGAAAGTGGCACCAGAAATACCACACCCTACCTTATGCAAACAAACTGAACTCTCCACCCAACACAGATATATTATACCAGTTACCGTTTTAGGATGAATAGTGTCTAAACACAAACTTTATGGCAAACAACATTACTGTCACTAACAATACAAATTTAGACTTTGTCCTTTATTTATGCTATTTGCAGAGCAGCAGAAGCTACTTACAAATAAATAATATGCAAAAACTAAAAGATAAAGTGTGGTTTCTTAGAAAACTCACAAACCTCTCGCAATATTACCTGTATGTTGGACATGAAATAGGCCAGAGATAATGTCATAACAATTTCATTTGTATTATGTGGCTTTTTTCAAGTTTATATATATCTAACCAATCCAGGTTCCACGTATCTATCTGGGTTATCTTTTTTAAACATGCCCTAGTGTATAAAACTAGATGGATCTGACTGTAAATAGAATTCAGGCAAAGGTTACAACCAACTTGTTCCACCTCTCCCATGTGCCAACAGAACAGTGTTTGTGTTTGTATATAACCTTTTAAACAATGCTGAACAACATTAAAGTCGTGTTAATAAGAATGCTTCTATTGATACAATGTACACTTTTTAATTATTATTTTTTGGATCATCTGATGGATGTTTCATGTGCTTTATTTCATTAAAACATTTAAAATAAAAAGCCCTTTTTGATGTTATTCTTATTTAAAAATACAAAGAAACCCCCTGTAAACAGGACTTTATGTTTCATAAATATTTGCATAGAACGGTAGCCGTTTTATAATTATTGTAAAGTAGAGGAAAACATGAAGTATGTACTTTTTGCCATTTGCTATAAAATGGAAACAAAATGCCCATTCTTTTTATTCTCATGAAAAATATTCACATCATAACCATTGATTAACACCAACAACCAATAAATAGAAAATAGCACAATTCAACTGCTTTAGTTATGCCAAGCTCTAATAGTAATGTCACTAACTATGATGGATCTAAGTCTTTATATACTGAGCAAATTAATGGTGGAAAGTATATGATTACAATTGGTAAAGGAAAGCCATTTGAGGCAACACGTGGTGAATATGTTACACTAAACAAAAAGTGGAAGGAACATAAGAAAAACAAATCTGCATCACCAAAGAAGTAAAAAACAGTATTGACTCATGTCTGGTACAGAAATTGTGTAAAGAGCTAGACTGAAGAGGAAGAGAAACTTTGAGCATAATATTTTCTTGTTTACCAAATAAATATAACTAAAAGAAACTAAGAAATAAAGGTAATAATTTGCAAGTTCCATGGTAAACGTGATTTACTCTCTTGTTACTAGGCTTGATGTAGGTAAGAAAAAATACCCTTTAGATTTGATCTCTGCGCAAATTGCATGAAAACACAGATGTTGTCACAAGCTGCAGGCCCAGCTAAAAACATGTGCTGCAGATACAAGCATGGCATAGAAAGATATCTGAAATTACAGAGCACCATATTATTTTAATAACTTTTTGCCACATTGAAAAGCATTATTGGCTTTGTTGGTTGAAAAGATAATTCCCGGAAACCATTGGAAATGAAAAATCTAATTGATTGTCCCTTGTTATTTTTGATAACCAGAAAAAATGTCACATGGCGAAAAGCCTTGCAAAAATAAGCTGCTTAATAGAAATCTGTCAATTCTGATTATCCCTGTGACTATAAAGATTTAGTGTTAACTTGCAAAGTGCTCTCAAGCCATTGACTCTATTAGAGCAATACCAATTCGGATAGTAAAGTTCTTCCTTTTTAATTCCATTTTTTGCTTCAGATTTTATCAACTATTTCATTTCTATACTTTATAGCTGCTTACATCTATAAAACATGCATATCAACAGCCTTCCAACTGATGTTCTTTTTGCCATTCTGAAACCTTACTGTGAGGAAGAACATCTTATACATGGCCATTTGGGAAGGCATACAAATGTTCTTTCTGTTTGTCAAAGATGGCGACAGATTGTATTACCAATAATATTTAATAGAATTTACATTAGCTATACTGACAGATTATGGACTAATTTAGATGTAATGACCTGTGGTATAAAGCAATATCCACGAACATTAGATATTAGGATTGACTCTAGCAATGGTAATTTTGTGGATTATCTAAAGAAAGTTTTGGAGAGGCTTAACTTAAACAAAGTTATGCTAGGCAATATAGCAAATCTGTCATTTGAACTTTATGCTTATAACATATTTACTGATTATCAAGAAGAGCTCCAATTGACAAGAAAGGAATTCACAGATATAACAAAAAATTTATATGCACTACTTCCAAACATCTCATCACTACATAGTGATATGAAACCAGAAGAGAGCATATTATCGATTCTTGAGACTGCCTTACTCAAACTGTATGCACCACAACTAACTCGGGTAACAGTTAGCCCAATGGTAATTGATTCAGATATACATTTCACCAAACCTCTTTCCAAATTTAAACACAGTTGGGCATGGGGTGCGACAGTTCTTCCAAAAGTCAATGCGGATAATCTGACAATGCTAGAGCTAACATGTGTTAATGAGTCATTTGATTGGAAAGCCTTTTCTAATAAAAGGACAGACAGTTCTGGTGTTCTTCATTTTCCAGCTCTTGAATTTTTGTCAATTGGTATGTTTAATCGCACTATGTACATGGTGGATGGTGATGTAGATATGTTCATTCCAAGTAATAGGGTTTCCTACATGTTGGAGGTCCCAAAACTTCTGCACTTGAATGTAAAGGTTCTTTGTCCACTTACTTGCTCTCTACTAGCCTCAATTTCCACGCCTAGGACACTCAGTAAATTTGTCATGGCAAATAGCTACAATACCAGGTTCGAATTTTATGAATTTAGCATATCAAATGCAACTAAACTCATATTTGAAGAGCATTATAATAGCTCCAGTGGAAGTAAAGAAGCCGATATCCTTAAACTAGCAAATGATTTGCAAGCAATTGACGGGTTTATCTGTTCTGCAATAGAGGCATATGTAGATCGAGAGATATCAACATTGGAAATGCAACAAATTTATTGGCCACAAGTGACAAGACTGAGCATATACTATTTGGTACCTTTATCCGACTTGCTGGAGCTTGTCTGGTCAAACCTACCCAACCTAAAAAAACTAGAAGCATATCATATCAAGCTGGTTGATATGGAAGACAATACATTTGTTATTCCAGAAATTCAGGATGGCTCCATTACTCCAATTAAATCAAAGATCAAGTCATTTGTGTATGGTCTGGGTGAATATGATATAGGGACTCTAGATAAAGTACACAAGGTGTTTGAGGAGTCAATGGCTAAAATTTTAAAGTCATTGGAATATATTGGATTTGGCAAGCCATGGTAATATGGCATGGTGCTTAGTCTTAGGAGGGTGTCATGACATTATTTAGTTTTTATTTCTTTATTTCTATATTCATTGTCTTTTGCCATATGATATAAGGAAAACAAAGGACTTTATCTTGCATTCATTGACGAGTCTCTTCTCACCCTCCAACAGCCTGAAATCTTTACACTCGCAGGAAATGCAGATTGAAAGCTTTAAACTAGAAAGCTGAAGGGTATTATACTATGAATTAAGAGAACCTTTAAAATTGATGTGGGTATCCCATAACCTTATCAGCCTTCGGTTGTCTTTTTTCTATTTTGTTTTTTTACACAATTCAGCCTTATATTGCAGCATTGTGCTCAAGTTTGCTGTTTGCTTTACTTTTCTACTCCTTTCAGTTTATTAGCTTTATTGTCTACTTTCAGCACTAACTATGTGCTCTGCACAAAGAAAACTGTTTGGTCTAAATATCATAATGATGTCAAGACAGTGGAACCTTTAATTTAATGTTTCTGGAAATGTTGGGTATATTTCGGATTTACGAAAACAAAACTTTACAATAATAGATTTATTTCTGACGCAAACCAGAAGCAGATTCATGGAATTCTGTCAATTATGTCAGCCTTTGTGATTTTAAAAAAATTTTGTTTATAAAACACACTTCAGCCATTCAAGGAATATCAACTTGGATAACAGTTTTTTCTTTTCAATTCATTTTTTTGCTTTATATTTTGTCAACTATTATATTCCTACATTCTATAGCTACACACATTTATCAAGAATGCATATCAACAGCCTTCCAACTGATGTTCTTTTTGCTATTCTCAAGCCTTACTGCGAGAAAGAGGCTTACATGGAGTACTGTGGTAAAAGACCTACAAACATTCTTTCAGTTTGTCAAAAATGGCGACGGCTTGCATTACCAATAATTTTTAATACTATTTATGTTAATGCTAATGATGGATTATGGACAAATGCTGATATAATGCCTCATCATATGAAACAGTATCCAAGGACAGTAGATATTATGCTAGATTATACAGTTAATGGCCCTAGGAAAGATGTTGAGAATATTTTAGAGAAGCTTGAATCAATTGAGGGTATGCTGGGCAATGTTGTGAATTTATCATTAACGTTTGATGTGTATGGCTCTTTTTTCGATTTTGAAGAAGAGGAGCTTTTAGTGCCAGAGATTGATTACATAGAAATGGCAAGGAAATTATATGCACTACTTCCAAACATTTCATCATTACACTTTGAAAATGATACCGAAGATGACACAATGATTACATTTGAGTCTACTTTACTCGGACTATATGCACCACAGCTAACGCAGGTGACAGCAAGCCCAATGGCAATAAATTCAGATATATGTTTTAGCAAATGTCTATCCAAATTTACGCAAAGTTGGGCGTGTGATGCAACAGTTCTTCCAAAAATTAATGCGGATAATCTGACAAGGCTAAAGCTAACATGCGTCCAAGAGTCATTTAATTGGAGCGCCTTTTCTAAAGAAATATCTGATGACTCTGGTATTCTTCGTTTTCCGGCTCTTGAGTTCATGTCAGTTAGTATGTATGGTTATATTTCACACGGAATAAATAATCCAGATAGGCTGTTTATGCCAGGCAACAGGTTTGCCTACACATTGGAGGTTCCAAGTCTCGTGTACTTGAGGGTAAGTGCGCTTTGTCCACTTGGCTGCTCTTTAATAGCTTCAATTTCCACGCATAAGACACTCAATAAGTTTGTCATGTCAGATATGGACAATGTTGAATTTGAATTCTATGGATTTAGCATATCAAATGCAACCAAACATGTATTTGAAAAGCATTGTAAAAGTACCACTGCAAATAAAGAAGCTGATATCATGGAGGTTGCAACTGATTTGCAAGCCATTGATGGGTTTAAATGTTCTGCAATAGAGGCACATGTGAATCGAGAGATATCAACATCAGAAGTGCAACGCATATACTGGCCACAAGTAACAAGGCTGAAAACATACAATCCAATATCCTTATCTAACCTACTGAAGCTCATTGGGTCAAGCCTACCCAATCTAATAAAACTAGAGGCTTACTGCATCGAGCTGAGTGATATGAAAGACAGTGGATTTGTTATTCCAGAAATCCAGGATGGCTCCATTGCTCCGATTGAGACAAAGATCAAAAAACTGGTGTATGGCCTTGGCGAATATGGCAGGGGAGTTCCAGATGAAGTACACAGAGTGTTTGTAGATTCAATAGCTAAAATCTTAGGGTCGTTGGAATTTGTCGTGTTTAAAAACCCATGATAATATGACATGGTGCCTAGTCCCAGGAGAGTGTCATTACATTTTTTCGGTTTTCTTTTACTTTTCTTCTTTGCATCGGCTTTTTTTGCTAAATCAAATATAATGAATAGCCATATAACATAAAACTGTAGATCTGAGGCTACAGAAACAAGACATTAATGCAGGACATCGAATAACAAAAGCAAAGGAAGGATGTGCTTGTCAATCAGTC
>JANBUF010000032.1:0-14851 GCA_027579215.1 Coemansia sp. BCRC 34490 | reverse complement strand
CTTCTTCCTTGGCTCTTTTATCGGCTTTAATATGCATATGGACGAATCCACCTATTAATTCGCTCTTATACACCACCGCCCATGTTTCAATCCCCCACCCTTTCTCTCTCTCTCTCCTTGTCAGCATGGTGCCCAAGATAAAACAAACAAACTAACTAAAGGAGACGAGGCCGGCGTCGTTTCATCCTCTCTTGTCTTCTTTAATCCTCTGCTATATGGATCTTGGGGGGAGCTGGCTGATTGAGGTTGTGCACTGTTATTCCCTTCTTCTCGCATCCTCTCCCCCTCGTTTTCCGGCTCTTCTCTTCTCTTTTTAACAGTTATTTTATTTTTGGCGGCTGCTTGCTTAGCTGCTGCCATTTATTTTGATTTTTTTATTACTCTTGTTCGTCGTTGTTCTCCCTCTTTTATTCTATTTCCCTTTTCCTAACAAAAACAGTTAGCAGGTTCTCATGGTTCTGTTGTATATTCAGTGAACAATGTGTTTTTTCTTCTGCAATTCGGTTCTAAAAGTAACAACAAGTTGTTCTGAAAATGAGCTTTGGGGAGGGTGTTTTTTGGATCATTGGAACTATTGGGATAGCAAAACCGAGCGAGACCGTTGGTCTGCATGAAACAAAAGAAAAAATACAAGCTCACCCAATCATGAGGATCTTTTGTGTGCCTCAAGGAAGACGAAAAAGAAAACGCTTTTTTGCATGGTCAGACCAATCTGACAAAGCTTTTTTTTTCTGATTGATTTTCTGTTGTTATTATTACTTTTTTTCTATCTCTCGCTCATTTGCTTAAACAACACCTTTTTATGTATGTTTTTTTCTTGTAACTAGGCATATAGCATTATAAATTAGTACCTTTCGCTCATCCGCTCTCAACCTTGGCTGTAGAACCAACAAGAAAACAAAAAGGATAAAAAGACAGAATGGCAGGACCCGAGGAATGGCTGGAGATAGTTCGCAAGTGCGATTGCCTGTCAGAGGCGGATGTAAAGAAGCTGTGCGAGCAGGTAAAGGAGCTTTTAATGGAGGAGTCAAATGTGCAGCCAGTGTCCTCGCCAGTCACAGTATGCGGAGACATCCACGGACAGTTCTACGACGTGATGAAGCTCCTCCGGGTTGGCGGAGAGCCGCCAGAGACAAACTACATATTCATGGGCGACTTTGTGGACCGCGGATACTACAGTCTGGAAACGTTTACGCTGCTGATGTGTCTGAAGGCACGGTGGCCGGACAAGATAACACTGTTGCGCGGGAACCACGAGAGCAGACAGATCACGCAGGTTTATGGGTTCTACGACGAGTGCCACATGAAGTACGGCAATGCCAATGTGTGGAAGTACTGCTGCCAGGTGTTTGACTATCTGACCTTGGCAGCCATCGTGGACGGACGGATTCTGTGTGTGCATGGCGGGTTGTCGCCCGATTTACGGACGCTGGACCAGATGCGGACTATCCAGAGATGCCAGGAGATCCCGCACGAGGGCCCGTTCTGCGACCTCATGTGGTCCGACCCCGAGGATATCGACAGCTGGGCCGTCAGCCCACGAGGCGCCGGCTGGCTGTTTGGCGCGCGGGTCACAGACGAGTTCAACCACGTCAACGGTCTGACGCTGCTTGCGCGCGCCCATCAGCTTGTGCAGGAAGGATACAAGTTCATGTTTCCCGAGCGCAATCTGGTCACCGTGTGGAGTGCTCCCAACTACTGCTACCGCTGCGGCAATGTCGCAAGCATCCTGAAGATCGAGGAGGACTTGGAGGTGACTGATGATTCGTTCCAGATCTTCCAGGCTGTTCCCGATAAGGAGCGAATTGTGCCGCCGCGGATACCCGGTGGCATGGGTGGTGGTGGAGGCGGCGGTATTGGCGGCCAGTATTTCCTATAGCGCTTGAGCAAATGTTCTCATATCTTATATCTTATTTTCTTATATTTCTTTCCTTCCATTCTGTAGCTACATTAGCTCACTCTTTTCCTTCTTATTTAGCTTATGCGTATATTGTTTTCTCGTTTATTGAGACGATTCGTGGAAACCTCAGCCATTGTAGAACAGAATGCTGGTGAGGAAGCAAATGGCGGGATGTCCGTTGAGGCTTCAACAGGCTGGCTCTCCTTTTAGCGCTTTCTGCATTCCGTCATTGTTTCATTGCACGCGTAGAAAGACAGAAATCAAAAAGGTCAGCCGGTCTGTTCTCCTTCATATGCTGAACGGAAATACAGCGGCCGAACCAAGCAGAGAGTGAGACTACAACATCTCGCTTGGTCTATGCTGACCCGGACTTGCGTATTTATCTAGTTTTTGGCTTTATTGCTGCATGCAACAAGCCACAGCTGATAACAACGAGACAAAGGCAGATCGCTCTGTTTTCACAGTCTGTTCGTTGGTGGTGCTTTTTAGGAAAAATAATTACACGTAGTCTAGTGTTTCGCCGGGTTTTTCTCATTCTCACTCTCTCCACGTCTGCAAACACACACACATACACACGCGAAAGCCCGGCTCAGTGCAATGCCCAGCGAAATCCCTGGCGCTATAGCGCATGTGCACTCTGGCTGTTCTACAAAGAACACGGATCAAGGATTGGAAGGTGGCTCTGTCTATTGTTTTCACAAAAAAAAAGTCGGGCGTTGTACAATGCTCATTGAGCAAGAAATCTTTGCCCGCTACAAAGACTATAAAGACCAAAGAGGGGTAGGAGAGTTGGATATTGGAATATCTGCAAATGTTGGATGACAAAAATACATCTCCGCCTTTTTGTTCTACTGTCGGAATGCTTAACTATACAAATATTATGACGCACGTCACCTTGCTTCTTCTCTTCTCTTCTCTTCTCCGCTCTCTTTGGTTTTCTCATAGCTGAATGTTTATACCTCTATTCTTCTCTTTGTGATTTTACTTTTGTATTCAATCAGAAACATTGACGTGACAACCGTGGTCTTCTGCATCCAGAACTCCCCGTATCTTCTTTGTACACAATCCTAAAATAGCTCCGACGGACTCTCTCGTCTACTTAATAGTCCAAGTCTAGCGCGCTGACAAGACTGGTTCTTTTGTTCTTTAGCTTTATAGAGCACATTGCTGAATTATTAGTACTTTAACGTTTTCTTGCACTTTTAGCATTTATTTGACATGTCTTCTGCTTTCAAGCGCGGTATTGAAAGACTTGGCCAGGTAAGGATATGAACATAGTCAGCTTGATTCATTTTGTGAAGAGTATGAAGAGCGGGGTTAGAAATGCGGCGCGTGTGGATGGCGGCGCTCTGGCGTTTGTTCCCTGTGCCACTAGCAGGCAATGGACGATGTGTTAACGCCAGCACACGCACCACATCTCGTTTCTTGCTCTCCCTAACAACCGGATTGTTTTATGCACCCTTGAACCATTGCTAACATTTGCAACAATATCCATCTACCACCTCATTTTTTCCATCTCCGTTCTCTGGTTAAAAAATTGGATTCTGTCTTTTATAGCGCACTGGCGAACTTTTGGGCATTGATACTGGAAGGCAAATCGAGGTTAGCGAGGAATTCAAGGACCTGCTTTTTGAAACCGACCACCGCCATTCGGCCACCGAAAATGTCCACGCCGCTCTGCTTCTCTACAGCAACCAGCTGCTGAAGAAGAAGGATGCCAGCGACCATACCAAGCTGAAGCTCTATCTTCTGGAGAACCTCGGCTCGTCGATGGTACGCCTTGGCGCTGGTCTGCCAAAGGACTCACCTTACGGTATGTATTTTTCAATTTAATCTTTTTCTCCGCCATCTGTCTTTTGCATGCCTATGCAGCATTATCCAAATTGCATTTGGCTGTATGCAGGTGACACAATATCACTATTGTGAATTCTAATATGTTGGCAGTTTTTCCATTCTCGATTTATTGTGACTATGTGTCGTTTTCTGCATATTTATAGGCCGTGCAATGCGGGAGCTTGGACAGGCGGAGGAACGCATGAGCGAGCAGCAGATAGAGTTTGTCAACGCCGCAAAGGAGGGCTGGGTTCCCAGTCTGCAGCGCTCGCTTGACGACTTTAAGGAGTATGTGGCGCTGCAAAAGAAGCTGGAGACACGTCGCGGCGAGTACGACTCAAGGCTGGTCAAGTTCCAGAGGGCCCGCAAGGACAACATGGCGGTTGAAGACGACCTGCGCACGGCGCAAATACGCTACGAGGACGCGTACGATGATCTTGCAAAGCGCATGCTGGAAATGCAGGACAACGAGACCGAGTGTCTGCGCGAGGCATTCAACTTTTACCAGGCGCAGTTGGCGTACCACCGGAATTGCGTGAAAGATCTGAACAGCCTAGGCGCCGTTTTTGACGAGTGTTTGAAGGCCAAGCGTGCTCCTGCCGCCGAGCGTCATCCTCTCGGCCGGGCGCTTGATTCCCGCCGTGCGGCTCTGACCATAAAGACTGGCGACACGCCTACCTCCGCAAGGTTCCCAATTTCGTTTGGCAAAACAGCATCGACGACATCGCTGTCACGCATGGCTAGCCAAAGCACGCCCCTTAAGCATCTGCGCAACGGCAGTCAGCAACCCAGCGAGATAAGCATTGAGGTCAGTGCAAGCACACCAGACGCTGATGCTGGTCCGGTGCCGCAGGTTTTGCGTGCAAACAGCGACAACGACAAAGACACTGCTTTGCCCGATAAGCGCCAGGTGCCAACTGTTTCGGCGCGCAGACATGTTCCAGCACCCCCGACGCCTGCTAGAGGCCAGTGCAGGGTATTGAGAAAGGCCATCTACAAGTTCCACGCCGACGAGCTGGGCGAGCTGGCGCTGGAGAAGGGCGACATTGTTGTGGTGACCGAGACCATCCAAAACAAGTGGTTGAAGGGCAAGCTGGTCTACTCTGCGGTTTCAGAAAAGAATGAGGCACAAGCGGGAGTTGAAGGACTGTTTCCCGAAGAGTATACCGAACCGTGCAGTGAATCTGATTTAAAGTCATTGCAGGCTGCAGACAAGAGCGGGGCTCCCCAGCGGTCTGCAAGCATTACTTCGGCACCAGCAACGGCAGCAACTAAAACAGCAAAGACTTGCGCGTGCGGTTGCTCCGACTTTGTGCCCAACAAGTTCAAGGAAGACAGATGCTCAAAGTGCTTCCACGATCATTGAAGCATGCTGAGTAAAGGAGAAGTCGTGCGCTTCTTTATTGCGTATATCATTTAAATTGCTTTTTGTTCTGTTTCGTTCTAGTCTTTTTTTTGCTTGTATTGTTGCTACTTTTACATTTTTCATTTGCATTTTCAGTTTTTTTGTCTGCATAGGGAAAGCAACCCCTCTATCTACTATATATTCATACATATGTAAACATGACACAGTTAACATTGCTTGTCGTTAAAAGAACAACCTTGGCGTAGTGCATTGTTTGTTCATGTTTTTATCTATAGGTTAAAAAGCAAGGTGGTTTACAATGATTTCCTGATTAGGTAATTATTTTATTGGGATTCGATATCGATTGGAAATCCCAGAAAAACTGGCTGGCTGGCTTGTTTAGCTTGCTTGTCCGTTCGTCTATCAGGCCGTTATCTCCCGATCGGGATTCTTATTGTGCTATTCCGGATAATAAGCGCAAGACATGTACTGCGGGTAATTAAAAAATAGCGATCGGTGGGGAACTGAGCAGAGGGGAGATGTAATTATCTCCAGTGTTAAAAGCATTGTCATTTTCACATCAATTTCATTCTGTCTTTATTCATCTCCTTTTTTGCTTCTTAGCATGTACTGTACGCTATGTCGATTATTGCACAAACCGGCCTTGTTTTTATTTTGTTTGACTAGAACTATATAAAAAGGCAAAAGGGAGCGCCAAACGACACAAGAGCAAATGGAGGAGCTAAAGATCAGGGAGACGACAGAGAAGCATGGCGCACAGGTAGAAGCGGACGACCTTCTTGCGGGCGACACGATACAAGCAGACCACGACGACCTGCAAGCGATGGTGAAGTCGGTGGCGGACAGTAGCAGCAGCACCAGCGGCGGCAGTGACGACGATGACAATGACAATGAAGGGCCAGGACTGACGTTCCGAGTATTGGTTCTGGGAACAGTGTTCTCGATAGCGCTGGCGTTCGTCAACATGTACTACTGGTTCCGCAGCAACCCGATCAGCGTAGGCATCGCAGTGGTGCAGCTTCTAAGTCTGCCAGCTGGGTGGACGATGTCGCGGGTGCTGCCTACACGCACATTCAACACACTTGGGTTCCGGTGGACCATGAATCCGGGACGATTCAACATGAAGGAGCATGTGCTCATTAGCGTGTTTGCCAACGCAAGCACGGGCACTGCGTATGCGCTGGACATTGTGGTGGTGCGCAGGTTCTGGATCGGGCCGCCATTATCGTTCGGTGCCGGCGTTGTGGTGGCGCTGACGTCACAGCTGATTGGATACAGCTTCAGCGGACTGTTTCACCGGTTCCTGGTGGAGCCGGACGCCATGGTGTGGCCGTCGACGCTGGCTAGCGTCATGCTGTTCCGCGCGCTGCAGTCGATGGTGCCGCGGACACAAGGTGCGCATACGGCCGGGCGGCTGAAGACATCGCGACTGCGCGTGTTCTGGATTGCATTTGCCGCAAGCTTTGCGTGGTACTTTGTGCCTGGCTGGGCGTTCCCAACGCTGACGATGCTGCCGATTCTGTGCTTCGCAGCGCCCAAAAACATCTACGCAAACCAGCTGGGCGACGGTTACAGCGGGCTGGGCATGCTTGCGCTGACGCTAGACTGGTCAACGATCTCCAACGCATACACAGGGTCGCCGCTCGCGACGCCGTGGTTTGCGGCTTGCAACCTGCTGGTGGGCTTCGTGGTGGTGATGTGGATCATCACGCCGGCCGCATACTACGCCAACGCGTGGGGCGCGCAGGAGCTGCCGATCTACACCAGCGACCTGTTTACCACCGATGGTTCCGCGTACAACGTATCCCGCGTACTAAGCGATGGACGTCTGGATGATGCCGCCTACCGCGAGTACGGACCCATGCGCATGTCGTTCCAGTTCCTGGCGATGTACGGCTTCTGCTTCATGGGCATCACGTGTCTGGTGTCCCATGTGGCGCTTTACCACGGAGCCGATATCTGGCGGATCGTGCGCCAGAGCGTCGGCGGACTGCGACTACGGCAGCGACTGCGGCTGTGGCGGTGGAGAAGCGAGAGCGCAGCTGAAGGAAATTCTGATGCAAAGCAGGCTGCAGTGCCGGGGCTGTGGTACGCGTGTGTGTTTGTGGCAACAGTGGCGATGGGCGTGGCGGCGTGCCAGGCGTTCGATCTGCTTCCGTGGTACGGGTTCCTGCTGGCAATCGGCATGGCGTGTGTGCTGACGCTGCCAGTGGGGCTGGTTGAGGCGGTGTCCAACTTCCAGTACGCGCTGGGCGTGGTGACGGAGCTGGTGGCCGGATACCTGTGGCCGGGACAGCCGACATACAACGCCAGCTTCAAGATGTTCGGATACATCACGATGCGCCAGGCGCTGACGCTGACCAGAGACCAGAAGCTGGGCCGGTACCTGCGCGTGCCGCCGCGGGATCTGTTTGTGTGCCAGGTGCTGGGCACGCTGGTTGCTGTGTTTGTCCAGCTGGGAACGGCCTTCTGGCTGATGGACACGGTCGCCGGTATCTGCACCGATGCTGGGTTTCCCTTCACGTGCCGCCAGGCCAGGCTCTTCTACTCGACTATGGTGATCTGGGGCGTCATCGGTCCGCAGCGCCAGTTTGCCGACGGCCGCTACCCGGGGCTGTACTGGATGTTCCTCGCCGGCGTCTTCCTGCCGCTGCCGTTCTGGCTGCTGCGACGCCGTTTCCCGCGCAGTGTCTGGCGCCTGGTCAACCTGCCTGTTGCGCTGACGTACATCGGCTACATGCCCAACGCTCCCACGCACGACTTTGTCATGTTTGCCGCCTTCTGCTTCGTCTTCAACTACCTGCTGCTCAAGCACCGCAGCTCCTGGTGGCGCTCCTACAACTTCACGCTGTCTGCCGCACTGGACTCTGGGTTGGCTGTCTCGGGCATCGTCGGCTACTTTGCGCTGCAGACGACGGTGCCGTTGGACTGGTGGGGAACGCGCAACCACTGCCCAATAAGCAAGGATCCGCTTTCCGCCCATCGCACCTAGCCAACACTAGCATCTCCTTTATATCTTCTCACACAACTTTCATGCCATGCCATGCCATTCTTTTTGCAAATCGATAAAGAAACCAGATAAGAAAGAGTAAGGCCAGCTCAGTCGGTCTTGGACTTTGCGTGGCCCTTCGCCCTGCTTGGCTCGGCGCTCCACAGCCAGGCCATGCACAGCGCTAGGAACCCAAGCGCCATCACCAGCGCCCCTACGTAGTACGGATACGCAACCACCAGGAAGCGCGGATACTCGTCATGGCGCAGCGGCCAGATTCCCACGGTGTCCCTGACATCGACGTTCGAGAGGCCTGTGCGCTTGTAGTTGACGCGGAACGTGAATGTGCCGTAGCGATCGGGAAGGCGGAAGCGGCCGCGGTATGTAGCAGCGGACGCTCCGTCAGCAGCCTTTGTGCGGTTCAGCTTTGCGCGGATAAGCGGGTCCAGCATGGTAGCCTCAAACTGAACGTCATCGGCGCTGCCATACGCGTGCCACGCGTCGTCGTGGTACTCGGAGAGATCGATCTCGTAGACGATCTCGTTGTTGATGCGGTAGTGCTCGGGCCGCTCGCCCGTGGCTTCCAGAAAGTGTCTGTGGCCCGTGGAGCGGAGAACCGCCTTCTCCTGGAATGACCACTGAAGAACGTCGTCTACGAACTGGCGGTTGGCGTCGCCGGCCCTTTGCAGCAGCGCATCGGCGAACAGCGACACGCCGCCCGATACCGCCACCCGCGCATTACCGCGCGCCTGGAACACACTGACCAGGCCGAGCGCCTGTCCGCTGGCAACCGTGCCGTCCGCCAAAGCGTCCTTTCCTGAGTACGTGGTGCGTGCCGCCGAAAGCAGCGGAACCAGAAGCGGCGACTCCGAGCATCTATGCGCAATTCCCTTGAAGTACACGCGGTCCGCGTTGCGCTGCGTGAACCGCCGCGACAGCACTGCCGGCGCCTCCGCAAAGCGCGTCGAGGCGACAATAGTGTGGTCGCCGCCACTACCATCTCCGCTGCCATCCTTCAGGTTGCTTACGTGGTCGGTGACCTGTGTCCCGGGCTTTTCGAACTCGACGCCAAACTGCGCAGCTAGACGGCGGTGGAAGTCCGATGTCTCGGACGAGGCCGCCAGAACCAGGTTGCCGCCGTCGTCGACAAACCGAGTAAAGTCGGAGATCGTCAGCCCGGCGCCAAACCGCTTCGACCCGGGCGCCAGCAGCATCGCGTGGTCAAACGCCCGCTCTCCGCCCACATGCAGTGCCATCGTCCCGTTGCTTGCCTGCGATGTCGTCACTTCAAATCCGCGCTGCTCCAGCGATCCCAGAACGTGGCTGAACTTTTGGAGCGACTCTGGTTTTGGCACGACCACTAGCACCCGGTTCCCCGTTGCCGATCTTGCTTCAGCAGCTCCCGACAGAAGGCACGCCAGCGCCGTCCATGCGCATGCTGCAAACAGCTGCATTTGCTGTGGTTTTTTATTTCCTGCTTGTGCAAAGCCTGGTGGAGACCCTCAACGATAGATGAAAGCGAAATTCGAATCTTGTCCTGCCGCTGCCGCTGCTGTATTTGCTAGTGCGTCCCTGAGGCGGTAGTAGTCCCAGCACAAGTGGATGAGCAGTGCTGCCAATATTTGGTTTTCAAAGAGTAAAATAGAATAAACACAAAGCAAGCATAGACTGAGGAATGGTAAAGACAACAACAGCACTTGATTAATAGAGCGGAAAATGAGATCTTGATGTCATGCTAGCTGAACGATAAATGCCGTCTGTCTATCAACAAGCGCTTGCCACGTCTGCAGAGACCATGTAAAAAATGGGTTTATTTTGTTTTTGCTTTTCTCCTCCCCCAGTCTGGCTTTCTCTTCTTTTTTTTTTCTTCATTACTCTACTAGACAGTGTTATCTTATTTGTTTTTTCCTCTTTCTCTTTAAAAACGTGTCAATCGTAGGCAATCTAAAAATGCTAGGCGGGCTTTCATGCAAAGCCACAGTGTGCACCACATTGGCACTCGCTAGCATACTTTCGGTGGCCCACGGACTGTTTCCGGACGAGGCAGGGAAAATCGACTGGTACCGCAGCCAATTAGGCGTGCCAAAGACAATTTTGCCATACAGCAATGGCGACACTACTGGTATCTACGCTATCACGCACCGCAACGTGCTTGCATCACTCAACCCAAACAACGGGGACACGATCTGGCGCCAGACGTTCGGGGATAACGAGTCTATTGGGGCGCTGCAGCTGCGCGATAACCAGGCTTTGACACTGTCCGGAAACAGCAACTACAACTCGTCGGCTGTGCGTGTGTGGGACACGGCTACGGGCGGTCTCAAGTGGGAGTATGTGCATCCGCCGTCGTCTGCTTATAGCCCGGTGAGCGGGGCGGCAGCGTTTGTGGATGGCAATAAGGATGTGGTGGCGGTCGTTGGCGACTCGCTTGTGCGCGTGGCGGCCGACCGCTCGGAGCCGGTGTGGGAGGTTGCGCTGAATGGCACGGCTGCGTATAAGCGTGTGGTGGTGCAGGAGAACGTTGTTTTTGTCATTGGCGATGCACCACGCACCAAGAAGAATGACAAGCCCAGACTCCATGTGGTCGAGGTCGATGTGGGTGCTGGGTACGTGGTCAGCCAGTACGACGTGGCAGACGGAACATCGATTGGCAGCAAGCGTCTTGTTGTTATCGAGTCGAAGGAATATGGAGCATACGTGGTGTGGCGCGATGAGGGCAATATTATATGGTACATCCATCGCCTGGGTCTGACCAAGCCGATGTGGGAGGTCTTCCATCCAAAGCTTGTGCAGATCGAGCTGACGCCCGAGGATATGCTCACGTCGACTATCACTGAGCTTGATGTGGATCCGGGGCTCAACGAGGACACCCCGCGCTTTGCGCTCACCTACAAGAAGAGCGATGGCAAGGAGAAGACCGTCGTTGTCGAGATGTTCCGCACTGATGATAAGCTGGACATGCGCAAGGTGGTTGGGTTCCGCTCTGACAGCGGCGGCGTCGTATCTAGCTTTGGCGCATCAGCAGCTAAGGTTGAAGCCAAGGCCGAGGATGGCGGCGCTTTGCCTTCACGCTCCACAGCGTGTGCTCGGATTGCGGATGGAAACATTTCGTGGCGCATCTACAAGGACAGCAAGAATGCCGAGCACTCTGGCGAGTACGCATACGACTCATCGCTGTACGGGCCGCTGTCAAAGGCGGTTCTTTTCTACACAAGCGCTGGCGAGGCGCGTGTTCTTGTGCAGACGACCGGCGGACTGCTTGTTGTGTTTGGTCCGGGCGCCAGCGAGCCCGTCTGGTTCCGCGACGAGTCGCTTGCGCATGCCACGGATATGGCGTTTATGGATCTGGCGCCGCCGGCGTCGTCGGCTGAGCACGCAGCAAAGGCGACAGACCCGAGCGTCGTTAGCTCCGCTGTGGCGCGCTACATTCTGCGGTGGGTTGAGACCACGCGGTCGCTCTGCGAGTGGGTGTTTTCTGGATTCGGGCTGTTTGGATCCTCATCGGCGTCAAGCACCAAACCCGCTGCTCTTCGTTCGGTCTCGGAGCGCATTGCACCGTCAGCACCGCTTGTTGCAGGCGATCACTTTGGATTCCGCAAGCTGTCGGTGTTTGGCACATCGACGGGAGTGGTTGCAGCGCTCAGCACGCAGGACGGATCCCGCTCGTGGACGCACTGGGTGGCGACCAACGGCACCGGCGTGCGGATTGAGCAGGTGTTTGTGACGCGGCGCATCCAGCCGCTATCAAGCGCAGCGGCACTGGTGACCGTGGTTGGACGCGACATTCGCGGCAGAACGGTTGTTGCGGATCTGGATGCGCTGAGTGGAGCGCCAGTCGGCGAGGAAAGCATCCACAGCTATGCGCGCGGACATGCCAAGGCTTTTGCGCTGCCGGTTGTGGATCCTGCGTCTGGACAGCAGCTTGTTGCGATTGTCAGCAGCGACGCAGACCCGAAGCTCAGGATCTGGCCATCGACGCCCACAGCGGCCGAGGCGTTCTTCTCCGTGTCTGACAGCGTGTTCTTCGACTTGGGCGGCAAGAGAGGCAGCAGCCAGATCCGCGGCTACAGCGTGGAGCGTTCGTCGGAGGCCGACGTTGCTGCGTGGAACAGACATTCGTCGGCGGCAACAAGGCGGCAGTGGGCGTTTGATCTGCCTGCGGGTGAGACGGTTGTCAGCCAGACGGACTACAGCAGTGGAGCGCAGAGCACGGCGCTGGTGGGGCGCGTACTGGGCGACCGCAGCGTTCTTTACAAGTACATCAACCCGCATCTGACAACGGTTGCCACGCAGCGCAGCCAGGACGGCAACAGCAACGGCGGAATTGGCATCTACTTTGTCGACCGCGTGTCGGGCCGCTTGCTGTACTCGACTGTTCACGCCGATGCGCAGGTTTCTGCGACACGGCCGTTCCTGGCGGTGCAGACGGAGAACCGCGTGGTCTACCAGCTCTGGCAGGACACCATTGGAAACGCAACTGACAATGCGGCACGCGGATTCGTGACGGTGGTGGCGGAGCTGTTCGAGAGCGACACGCCCGACACGCGCGATACAAGCGAAACATTCTCCAGCACCGATCTGCTTCTGCCCAACGTGGTCACGACTGCGTTTGCGGCGCCGGAGCCAGTGTCGGCGCTGGGCGTCACCCGCACCGGCAGCCATATCACGACGCGCGACGTGCTGTTTGGACTGCGCTCCAGGAAGCTGCTTGCGCTGCCGGACCAGCTGTTTGATCCGCGGCGCCCAACGCGGCCGCCAACAAAGGATGAGCAGGCGGAGGGGCTGGCGCCGTACGCGGCGTCGCTTCCTCTGGACTCGCGGCGTGTTCTCTCGCACCACCACCAGGTGGCCGGGATCCGCCACATTGCGTCGGCGCCCACGCATCTCGAGAGCACGGCGCTGGTTGCTGCCTTTGGGCTTGATCTGTTCTTCACCCGCACGAGCCCCTCGGGCACCTTTGACCAGCTTGCGCCCTCGTTCAGCAAGGTCAATCTGGTTGTCACCACGCTGGCGCTCGTTGTCGGCTGTCTGCTTGGCGGGCCCATGGTGCGGCGCAAGCTGACCAACCAGGCCTGGGCGTAGAACAAAGATCTTCTTTCTCCAGCAACAGCAGATCACAGCAAAAAAAACATTCAGTAGTGATTTTTTATGTATGCGTTTGCGCGGATTGGCTTTATTTAATATACTATTGTTTCCTTTCCTACTGTCTGGGCTGACCAGCCTAGTCAATGTGCACTGCGAGCTGCCCACGGTCCTTCTTGGACTGCATGCGCCGGTCCCGCTTCTCGGCAAAGACCTCGCGCGTGTCCTTCTTCTGCTCCCGCCGTTCGCGCTTGGCCTCCTGGAGCCTGCGCTTGCGCTCGCGCTTCTCGTCGGCAGTCTCGCCCTTGCTCCGAGCAGCGCCCTTGTTCTCCTTCTCTCCGGCACCATCGTCACCATCGTCGCCGTGGCTATCCTTGGACTGCCTTTCGGCGGAGCTGGCGGCCACCACGGGGAAGCCGGACTTGCGGCTGACTCTGATCTGCGGCCTGCGCTCCTCGTAGATGACGGCCGGGTGGTTGTCGAGGTTAGAGTAGGTTGACAGCACCGACTGACAGTCCCAGGGCGTGCGCTCGGGGCCCTTGAACAGCTCGTCGATTTCAGCATCATCCGCCTCCTTGGACTTCGCATTGGTCTCCTCGATCTGGCGCGTGCCCACGGCGAGAAGGCGCCGTCTGTTCTCGGCATCCGTCGCGGTGTCGTCAAGCATTGCGTGGCGGTACGTGCTCAGCTTGCCGGCGCCCGTGGTGCCCTCCACCTTGGTCTGCATCCGCTTTCCGGTCAGCTCGTAGCTGTCCAGGAAGTCGCGCATCACATTGTCAAAGTCCGGCCGCGTGCTCAGTGGTTTGGGGTTCCCGTCTGCGTCGTACTCGACTATGAAGTTGCCGTCGGCGTCGTACCGCTCGCCGTCGCCGTCGCTATCGTCGTCGGAGTCGTTTTTCTCGTACATGGCCTCAATTGCGTCGAACTGCTCGTCCAGCAGCGTCAGCCGCTCGTTGCGGAACATTGCTGACGACGACATTGATGTGCCGGCGGTGGATGCGGTGCGCGCCCAGCCGCCGCGGCTATCGTCGTCGGAATCGGAACCGGAACCGCTGTCGCGGTGCGGCTGGCTCTGGTGGTGGCGGGCCTTCATGCGCTGGATGGCCGCAAACACGTCGTTGGGATCGAACGCAGCATCGTCATCGTCATAGTCATCCCCATCACTGTCTTCGTCTCCGGACTCCAGCTCCAGCTCGTCGGCATTGAGCTTCTCGAAAAAGTCGTCCTCGTCCTCGGGCTCCTCCGCATCCTCATCGTCCAGGGCCTCCAGCACATCGCGCACTCGAGGATCCATGTGCGGCTGCAGCCCGGTGGGCACGGCCTCGCTCCTGACATCCATCCTGTGGTGCGTCATAGTCGCCTGCTGCTGCTGCTGCTGCTGCTGCTGCTGCTGCTGTGTCGTGGGGTCGAGGATCTGGATCCCGCCGCCACCGCTTTGCTTCTCCTTCCTGCTGGGTGCCTCCAGTATCACTCCCCCGCCACTGCCGCCATTGGCTCCTACCTGGCGCAGATGCTTTGTGTAGTCGTACTCGCGGTCATCCAGGTATATTCCGTACAGCGCGGCCATGCCAGCACCACCCGCGTCAAGAGCGTAGTCCGCATCATCCTCTTCTTCCCCATTGAGCCGCATGTGCTCCATTCCCTGCTGCACCGCCTGGCTGCCACCGGCTGCTGCTGTCTC
>JANBUF010000031.1:0-14927 GCA_027579215.1 Coemansia sp. BCRC 34490 | reverse complement strand
AAGGTGTACATCTCGAGAACAGGGAATATTAAAAATAAAAACTCCTGGTACAGGAAAAAAAGCCCAAGAACAAAAAATATTTCTTCGCATTCAGCACAACGGGCAGCGGGATGTGCAAGCAAGCAGGGCTTTTTTTTATCGCTCAAATTCTATTTGCGAGTTTTTGTTGTAGAATTCTCGCTTCTGTATGCAGCATGCGAAAGCAAAGACAAACGACAGGTGTGGAAGGAATTAAGAAAAAAGGAGAAAGCTATTTCCAGCAGCAATGTTTTTGTTGTGGTTGTGGTTTTTCTTTGGTTTTGGTTGTTGTTGCTATTGTTGTTGTTGGTTCTTTTTGCAGTCTGCGTGCATCGCACATGCAAAGGTGTCAGATGGTCCATCTTCGCTATTTCTTATTTTGGCAAAGTGGAGCAAGAAAATCCCTCCTTCCTTCCTACATCTCGCCTCCTCCCCTGTTTCCCTCGCTCGGCATCTGCGCGAATGGGGAACCGCCGTTTCCTGTTTGTACCGGACACTTCTTTTGCGGAAGAAGCAGATGAGTAAGAAGGGGAAGCTGTGAGCTACAGCTGCGCAGGAGACGGCGATGGCTTGGAGAGAGAGAAAGAGAGGGAGAGAGAGAGGAGGTGATGAAATCGCTCTGGGTATTAGCAAATCAGACCACTTGTATGGCGGCCGTGACAAGCGGGATTGCCCAGAAAACTGTGCTATTCTTGCTATTGTTATTTCTTGCGCTCTATCAATCAACCAATCCATCCATCTGTCCATCCAGCCTCAGCTTCAGCTTCAGCTCCAGCTCCAGCCTCGTCAAGAACTCTCTATTCAGCAACAGAGAATTCCAAAGCGAGATGTAGGAGAACTCACACGAGAGAAAGAAACGAGTGGCAACATGCCTTATTCACAGCCATGCTGAATGGTGGTCTGCATGGCCCACACACGAGCAGAGCCAGACCGTTGCGTATTGCAAGAGTGCACAAGTGTGCATGGCGAGGAGACGGATGATGACTCTATGCGATCGGCTGGGCGTGTGTGGAAATGCGTGTTTTGATTGCATGCATCTGCGTTTCTGGAATTACATAGGCCGATGCAGAAGATGTCGTAATCCATCCAGAACCAACAGCACCTTCTCTCTGCGTTGCTCAGGGTTTCCAGTCCTGGAAAAGGGTGTCTAGATGGTCCGATTCTGCTGGCCTTGCACTAGGTCTATTACGCACGGTCTGTATGTGTAGTTTCAAACAACATGCCATTTGGATGTGCATTCGACTTGGCCAGTCTCCTCTTTCGCCTTTGTTTACAATGTTCTTGTTGCTAATGTTATTGTTGTGGCATTGGGCTTTTGCCTTTTGGCCATCTAATTCACCCCCTCCCTATCTTCTAATCGAGCTGTTCATTCAGAACCACATTGGTATTCCAGCACTAGCCCTACGATATGTTATTGCCAGAATTACTTTTCTTCATTTGGAGAGCACGTGCACTGAAAGAACGCCTAAAATTCTTATACCCGCCTTTTTCGTGTGTTTCTTATTTTGGATGGTTCCAAGCACAAGACAATACTCCTTTGTTCACAATGTTGCGCAAAAAAGGCTTCTCTTTTCAGCCATGCTCGTAATCGGTCCTATCACATTCCATTGTTCCTTGATCGCAAAATGGAAAATCTCACATGTGAATGCGCAGTCAAAAAACAAAAAAGAACGGTGGTCACTACTTTTCCTCCAACATTTGTCTATTGATATTGTTTGGCCCCTGTTGTCTATATGTATGCATCTGTCGCTGTCACAGCTTGAACCAATGCTGGTACTTATCAACTAAGCAACGTCTACCACGCAGCGTTTCTGTTAATTTTTGTGTGTTAATTAGCACATTGATTGCGCAAATTGTAGAATAGAGAACGGGTTAATGCACTAAAAGCAGAATAGACAACATTTTGCTTTTTCCACTTGACCTTTAATAAGCGAAACAAGTGCTACCTTGCAGGCTTGTCAATTTTTTTGCACATACTGCAACGCATTTGTCGTGACATTTTTTCTTTTGTTTCTCTTTCTCTTTTCTTGCGAAAAATTGGTATCTTTTGAACACTCTTTTCTTCAATATGGCCCACATAAACGACCTGAGTTCTAAAGTTATCTATCGCATCTTCTATTTTGTGGCTGGCGAGCCGGCTACAAACATTAACAAATGGAAACAAAAGCTCATTTTTCTTCAAGTATGTACCAAGTGGTATGACTCGTTGAAATGCCATGTGTTTTCCCAAGGGTTTATTGACATTTACTCACCGAACGACAGCAAAGTTTTGGGTAGCAACATCCGTGACAAATGTGTTTGCATTGCTGACGACCACACTGTTTGCATAACCAACCTCGGCATAATTACTGGGCGCAACGAGTACAACTGCGATTATGTGACTGGGCTTAAATTCAAAGTTGGTTACAATCTCACTATCGAGCGGTATGGCAATAATCTAAAAAATATATTAAAGCTTGGTGTGGGATATTGGTTGAAACTCTCTTCACTCGTGTTCAACAGTGACCTTAGCCGTGGAGATTCTTCAAATGCCAAGGTGGTCGACTCTGATAGACTTTTGCAAGTTGTTTTAAAGTATATCCGTCTTTTTGAGAAGAAAGCGCCGAATGTAACTCACTTGGAGTTAAATTATAATTTCGATAAAATACTGACGACGGCTTTTATCCTTCTTATTAATCATTATGCGCTAAGACTAAAACAATTGCGTCTTGCAAATCCAATCAAGTCATCATTGCCACCATTCTCGACCGAACTAACATCTCTTTCGCTGGATCTAAGCAACTACGCATATCGCGATAACTCTTTTGAAGCCAAACCACTCCAACACTTGTGTCTCTACAACGTATCCAACAGCAAATTTTCGTGGTGGATATTCCACAACTTTTCAACTCCTGGCTGTATAAAGTTTGCGGATTTAGAAACGCTTCGTCTATCGTATGTATACCAAACAGACAAAGAAGCGGTTAGTTCGCAAATGAATTCATATCAAGATAGGCCGTACGGATCACACATGCTTCAATTCCCAAAACTCAAGAATTTAACCTTGGATAGTCCACCGGTGGATTGTGATGTGTTTTATTCTGATAGAATGCCTGCGCATCTAGAACACTTCAATATTCAAGGAAGCTGCAATTCAATTGTTACCGCCAGATGGTTGATGTTCACAAGTATTGACAGACTGAAGGTTGTTGTACAAGGGAACGAAGCGCTTAACAATGATTTTTACAATGCAGCAGACCGTTATTTTGGGCATACTAAGATTGGATGCGCCTGTAGAGTTGAATTTGAGTCATCAATTGACATTCAGCAAACAGTATCATGGGTGAATGTTACTAATCTAAAGCTTCACACCATTGAACTTGAAAAGCTATTGAGGCACATTTCAAACCTTTACAACCTTCGAAGCCTTTATATCGAAACTATCCATTTAAGCAACGAATCATTGCCAATACTCCGATTGGGGTTAGAAGAAGAGGAGCGAGGCGAGCTCAGGCTGTTGGACACTAGGCTTAAACGCCTTTGCATTAATAATATTGAACCAGACAATCCTTATCGCCTTCTCGCCGCTCTCAACCACTTACTTCTACGAACAACAACCTTGAAAAGCGTGGAAGTTAAGGGTAAATTATATTCATTTGTTGAGAATAGTTTTCTGCCGGGTAAATTTCCGCATATTAAATTTACTTAGTTGCTTTCTTGTTTTATAGTGTTTTAATCCCTTTTCATATATCAAAATTGTTTGTTATCAACCTAGTACTCTGAAGCTATAACTGGGAACCGTTTACTTGATGAATGGAGTTTGGAAAGTTATTACTATAATTTATAAAAACGTAACAATGGCAGTTCGAACTGTTTATACTGAAGATATATGATCCGTGATACTTGAAAGCATCACAATACATAACTGTGCTAGATCTGATTCCATTACATGTATTATTAGATCAGTGGTGTCTTTTTCTGTTTATTTCTGTTGTGTGGTTTTGTTTACAATAAATACGGCTCTTTTGCTTCATCTAGCAGAAACATTGACTCTGTTTTATTAGTGTGTATTTAAATTGCGTTTACCATTCTACCACAAGCTCTGTACTCTATTGTATATAACACATTATGCCCACTTTTGATTTATTCGTATCAGCTTGATACCACACAGATACTTTCACCTGGCTACTATGGCTGAAATGAGCAAGAGAAGCCGCTCGCCAGAGCAACAGAGACACAGTTCAAGGAAAAGAATACAGGCAGAGTCTGAGGAAACCCTAGAAACGCCTCCAAGGAAAGCCAGAAAATTCGACACCTCGCTTATAACACCAGACAAAAGACAGAGACGTATGCGCACAAGAGCGCTTGGTCGCATTCTGGAAGATCAGGATGAAGGCATTGGTCTCGATGGCCTTAGTGGTAAGTCAAACATTAAGAGAAAAGCAATGGTTTCTATTCAGACTCATAAAAAGCAGCTATAAACACAAACGTTGGTTACATGATGTTTCACTAATAACCATGCAGTTGGTATAAAAGCCATACTCTTGTTCTACCTTTTCAATTGATTCAACTCTAGAAGACGACGCTGGCATTGACGAAAACAACAGACTGGGTATGGATACACTCAGCATATCAGAACAAAAGACAGAAACCTCTACGCCATTCAAAGTAAGCTCGGGCAGCACCCAGAGCGTTTCCTCCAAAGGATACAGTACAGCAGAGATGCATAGCACACGCAAGCAGGAGGCAATGGAGATGGTGGAGGACTATATCTTTCGTGGTATTGAGGGGATTCTGGATCTGGCAATTCCTGATAATAAAGAAGCGATGAAGACTGCTAGCGAACTTGGTTCAAGCATCTCTGCACTCATTGAAAGTCTGCTTTTAGAGTACATTGGCGATGTTTCTGGAGGCAGTCAGAGCAGCAGCAGCAGCCTTCGTAAAAGAGACAGAGGTCGAGGTGCCAACATTAGAAATATCAGAGCACAAGTGCAGAACAGTCGCAACTCAAACAGCAAATGCCATGGCCTTATTTCAAGCTGGATTTCACAGCAACGGCAATCGGCCAGCAAGACCAAATCAACAAAACCAGTGTCTGCGACTGACACAAATACGCTAAACACAAGCTTTAAACAGTTTAGACAGTGGGTAGTTGAAGGCAGTGAAGCTGGCAAAGAGAGCAATCTGTATGAGCCAATATCACAGCTTTTCTGCCTTGTTTCTGGCTGTATAAAATCTGTGTACACACAACAATCATCCAGAACAAGGAGTTCAGAAGATGCTCATCCACGGCGCTTGATAGTGCCGTTTTACAAACCAGACAGGAAAAGCGCAGACGGTGACGACGACTCTAGGGTTGATATCTACCTAAACCAGGTTCCGGTTGCTCAGTACACAATTGGCACACTAGCCACAAATCCAGGATCAGCAGAGCGCCAAGGACCGATGCTCAAGGATGCGTTTGCGCTGGTAGAGGTCAAAACAGGCGGATAGGGCGTGTATGCTGCATTACCACAGCTCTTTCGATACACCAGAGGCATTTATGCCGAGCAGTACCATCGGCGGTTTTCGTGGGGCATTGCAGTTGGAGGAAAGTATGTGCAGATCGTGTTCTTTGGGCCAAACTATGCGCTTGCTTCACCGTCGATAAACATTGGTCAAAAGGAGGGCCGTGCACAGCTAGTTATGTTGCTTGTGAACTGGTCCTTTTGCGAGTCACACCTTTTGGGATATGACCCAGACATTGTATGCCACACAACGTCCGACTACTACGAAATAACAGTTGACCAGGACGGGTCTCCAACGACGTACTACTCCAGAAGCGCAGTCGTTAGCGCAGAGCGCCTATTCGGCAGACACACGCGGTGCTTTGTTGCTAGTGCAGATGAACCGGTGCCTGGAAGTGTTTTCAAACCAGATATCTTTATCAAGGATGCGTGGCCTGAAGCAGCGGAAGATGCGACCATTGACTATCGCGACGAGAGCAGACATCTCCAGAGAATCAAGGGGGCGCTTTGTGGCGACGATAGCTTCAATGGCAAGTATCCCGAGTACCATGGCGGTGGGCGAGTAAAGATTGAGCGTCATTTTGGAGGAGGAGGAGGAGAAGGCGGTAAAGTGGTTGAGGACACCGGCATGTCGATACTTTCTAAAAGCATCTGTGAACAGCTGGACCGTCATCCGCAGAGAAAAAGACCTCCGCTACGCGTTCATAAAAGGATATGCACAAAAGGCATTGGAAAACCGCTAAAGTTTGCAAACAGCGGACTGGAGATTATCTGCATCCTGGCAGACGCAATGGAATGCCACTGGGAAATCTACCAGCGCTGTGGGATCCTGCACCGCGACATATCCACCAACAACATTCTTTTCTCTGGAACTGGCAGCAGAGTCAAGGGCATGCTTATTGACTTTGACCATGCCATCTGCAAAAAGGACAAGGACATGGCCCGCAACTTTGAGCGAACTGGAACACTGCCCTTTATGAGCATCAACAACCTGGAGGGCGGAAAAATAGAGCATTCGCCGCTGGACGACTGGGAGTCACTTGTCTACATTATATGCTGGATCGGCACCTACGGATGGAGAAGACAAGATACCGCCATTAAGGAGCCTGATATTCCTGAACGCAGAATTTTATCAAAGCCGACAGAGTCTGGTGGTGGCAAGTCTCGGCGATCTGTGCGAGCAAGTGAAGAGAAGGATAGCCAGCGAAATAAACGGGAATTCAAATGGATATCTAGATGGATTGACGGGATACTTTCTGTATGTGCGCGCAATAAGCGATTGGATCTTCATGAAGAAGGATCATTTTTGGGGATTACAAAACAATTTGACAGCAGAGTTCCTTCGTATGAACATCTTGATTATCTTGCTCATGAGCTGCGCAAAGTTCTTATCGACAGCCACAGCAACAAAAGCCAGAGAGGTACAGTTCTGCCCTCATTAAGAAGGAAAGACCCTTTTGCAACTCCTTCATCTCAAAAGGAAGAACCTAGTCCAATCGATCCATTCGTAGAACGCCATAAGGATGCGGATAGCATAGCCGGAAGAATGCTAGATACACTGAAGGATATTGCAAAGAAGGCGAGAATGGTTCTAGAAAAGGAGGAAGAGGCGACCCGCGCTTTACCTTTCATTTAAACTTCTATTTAAAGTTGTATAAATTTATTAACTCTTCACAAGAGTTAATTTATTACCAGTTGAACAAGCTGGGTTGGCATTAATTGCTTCAACTGTTTAGTGGTAGAAGTCATACCAATAAACGTAAATGTTTATGAAATAGATACACAATAGTGGCAATTTGGCCTACATGCAGTTAAAGTATATTCTTTAGGAGATTGTGAAGCAGTGTGTTAGAGAAAGAAAAGAGGGATAAACGACATGTCAGGCTGCGTTGTTCCACCTGTTTCAAGCCAGAATCAGCAAGTACTAACATTTAGACAATCTTCCTGATATGACTTTTGCATGTGGCCAAGAGCAACTCAGAAATAGAGTGAAATTTGTGCTAATATCGTCTTTATCAAACATCTGGATGTTGTTTTAGGCATCTCACTATTAATTAGATAATGGTGATCATTGCTTTTGTGAGACTATCAATTCTGTTGTAATGTCTTTGTCGCCACAATAGACATGACAACGCGTGAGGATAAAATGTGACCTGTTCAGCCGAGAGATATTAATACAATAATATAAGAACATTGCACTTTTCCACCGACTATCCGCAGAGTAATGGCGGGTCTTTTTGTTGCAAAGTCAGTGGACAAATGGGGAACAGCCACAGCGGGTATTTCGGCGTTAGTATGTGTTTGAAAAAAGCAGTCGGCTTTCAGTGCGGAATCCGACGTCACATGCTCACGCTCCCCCTTTTTCTCATCACAGATCACGCACGCAACTCTCAGTTGTTAGCATTCTCAGTGGGATGGAAAATGCTGCTTGAGCTTTGTGCTCTTTTTCCTTTCGTTTCTTTTCCTTTTCTTTCTGTCCCTCGGTTTTATTTTATTTGGTTAAAGCAGCACATTTATTTAGACAAATCCACCTCTTCTTTTTTCTTTTGCACCTTTTTCTTATTTTGATAGCTATCTTGCATTATTATATTATTTTGTATTTTATATTATATTATATTTCATATTATCGGCATTACACGGCCCAGCTGTTTGAAAGTCATTTTAGAAGAAGCGGCGATAGTAAACGCCTGAACCTCATTTATACTTTTTTCTTTTTTTGAACGCAGACGAATGGGAAGAGCAGAGGAGGGAGAGAATGGCATTGGAGGACGCCAGAGCCAGCATGAACAGCAAGCGGGCGGGGTGTGGAAGGTCTTGCGGCTGGCGGTAGCTGGCGGTCTAGCGCTGACGCTCATTGCAGGATACTTTGGAAGACCAATCCAGATGATTCCGTGGAGGCCAGACAGAAGCGGCGGACAGCCATCGACGACGCCTGTTCTGCAGCTGCGCGAAGTGTACGTGCAGTCGATGCCACGGCCGCCTTCGTCGCTTGTAGCGCTGTCGAGTCAGGGCACACAGGCGGGAAAGGCGGCGCTGCGGTTGTGGTACGATGACCAGGCGTCGATGGCCCGCACGCATGGATACAGCTTCCCGTACAGGCTCTCGCACTGGAAGGCCGACGCCAGCGAGCTGGCTGACGGTGGCAGTGGCCAAGGTGGCCAGTCTGTGCTTGCTAGGGTCTGGACTGCCGCTGGTGTGCAGGCACAAAGACTGTGGGTGGCGCTTGGTGGCGACTCGTCTTCACAGCTGGCTGGCAGCAGCGCAGACTATGCCGACGCGTACTCGCGGCCGGATTCGCAGTACACGATGTCGTTTGCACGCAACGACCAGCCAATGGAGCCGATGAGGATATCTTCGGCAGACGGCGGCGTCAGGGCGCTGGAGGGCGCTGGCGAAGGGCCGGAGACTGTGGCGGCCAGGGGAACCAGCAGGATGCTGCAGCGGATGCGCGCGCAGTACCTGGAGAGCGAGCACGGACGGCGGCACAGCTACTGGTCGGCGTCGCCGGTTCGCGGGATGGATGTAGAGGGGCCGGATCCGGAGCCAGCGCCCAAGGACCCGGTGATGGGCAAGTGGGACTACTACATCGAGGACGGGCTGCTTGTGCCCAACGTCACGGACAAGAAGACGCTGGTGCATCTGGCGCGCATGGCGGCCAACGCGTACCAGCCAAGCGACTCTGACACGTGGGAGCAGCTTGGCGAGCGGTGGGACACGCACAAGTCGTTCGGGTGGGGCAGCGACGGACTGCGCGGGCACGTGTTTGCTGACAAGGATAACAGCACCGTTGTGCTCTCCATCAAAGGCACGTCGTCTGCATTCTTCCTGGGAGGCGGATCCGAGACGTCGGAGCGCGACAAGTACAACGACAACCGGCTTTTCTCGTGCTGCTGCGCCTATGTTGACTTTACGTGGTCGACTGTGTGCGGCTGCCACATGTCCGGCTCAAAGTGCAATGCCACGTGTCTGCGCAATGAGATCAACGACGAGGCCGCCGACAACTACTTCTTTGCGGCTGCGCAGATCTTTATGGACGTTTCCAAGCGCTACAGCAAGTCCGATATCGTGCTGACGGGCCACTCGCTCGGCGGGTCGGTGGTAGCGCTTCTGGGGCTGGCGTTTGGCGTGCCCGTGGTGGCCTTCGAGACTCCCGGCGACAAGCTGGCGTCAAAGCGGCTGCATCTGCCGCAGACGCCCGCCGTCGCCATGGATCGCATTCCGCTGTTCCACATTGGCAACACGGCGGACCCGGTGTTTATGGGCGTCTGCGGGGGGCGCACGTCGTCGTGCTACTACGCCGGCTACGCGCTGGAGTCGATGTGCCACAACGGCCGCCAGCTTGTGTTCGACACCGTTGCGCAGCGCGGATGGCGCCTGGATATCCGCCACCACCGCATCAACGAAGCCATCTACCTTGTCTTTGAGCCCTGGGGCAACTTTGACCCCGAAGAGCGCTTCCCGATGCTGGAGCTCGATGACGAGAACTGCACTGACTGTGGCTTGTGGAAGTTCATTGACGAAAAGTCGCCGCAATAGAGCCCGCGCCACAGTCCATTGTTCTGCTGCCAGCTCTCTCAGTCTCTCTTTCTCTGGGCTTGGTCTGCCTTGTAGAATTTCTTTTTGGGTGTCTATTTCTCTCTTACCATGTGGCTGGGGGGGGCACTATGGCTATTCCGGCCTGTTGCTAAACCTTTGTTTGTCAATAACAATATGGAAATAGCGCTTTCTTTTATCGCGGCGGTGCTTGAATGCCAAGTCCGTGGTCGATGCAACAGGAACTGCATGCCTTTTTTTCTCCATCTCTTTCCATTTTTCTCTTTATAGTTATTATTCTTGCTCCTTTCTTTTTTCCTCCGCCCACTTTGCGTCTATAATTTTTAAGAGGACTAAAGCTAGAAACAAATATTATCCACCTCTTTTTTCTGTAATTACTTTTTGTTTGAACCTATTATATTTATATTTGTAGAGCATTATTTCCCTTGCATAAATTCAACCACGTACCGCTAATACACTAACTCTATTCCCTTCGTTATGCCATCCATAAAAAGAGACGACGCCTCCACTGACGCTGCTCCGCCCCTCCCTGACAAGAGCAAATTTACTGTTGGCGACATTCCATTCCAGGATGACCCGCGCTTTCAGTCGCTAAAGCAGTACGCCGGGTAAGTGCGCAAAGATGGGGTTTTGAAAGCTAGCTGTGTCTGGTGTCTCTCATGCAGAATGTAAACTGAGACTAACTAGGTTTTTTTTCAATGCAACGTGGTTCCTGTTAATTATGACGGTTCTGTAGGCAGATCCCTATGCAGGGCGACAAGGACGTCATGTTCTTCTGGCTAGTGGCAAACGCAACCAACACACAGAACCAGGACAAGCTGCTGATATGGCTGAACGGCGGTCCCGGATGCACCAGTCTCGATGGGCTGTTTATGGAGAACGGTCCATACAAGTTCGACGGTCCCAACAGACTAAAGTTCCGCGACTACAGTCTGACCCAGCAGTTCGACGTGCTATACATTGACCAGCCCTTTGGAACCGGATTCAGTGTAGCCGATGTCGCAGACTACAAGACATCGTTCAAGGACGTCTCGCTGACTCTGGTGAGCTTTCTGGAAAAGTTCTACGCCATCTTTCCAGAGTACCGGCAGCGGCAGCTGTATATTTCGGGGGAATCGGAGGCTGGCACGTACATCCCGTACGTGGCCAACGATATTCTTCAGATGCCCGAGGCCGACAGGTTCAATCTGGGCGGCCTGATGATTGGCAACGGCTGGATCGACCCGTACCCGATGTACATGTCGTATCTGGACATCCTGAGGAGCCGCAACCTCCTGGATGGCAACGTGGAGAAGAAGGTGTTGAAGCTGATGGATCTGTGCACTCGCGAGTATAACCGCGCCCCACAGCCTGTCCACACCGACGTCTGTGAGCGCATTCCCTCGGTGTTTCTGGACGAGGGCGGCCCGTCGCCCGGGATGTGCTACAACCAGTACGATCTGCGGCTGACGGACACGCAGCCAGCCTGCGGGATGAACTGGCCGCCAGAGGTTGGCTTGTTCACGCAGTACTTTAACCGCAAGGACGTGCAGCGCTCGATCAATGTGCCCGACGGGATGGCGCCGGCCCACTGGACCGAGTGCAACAACATGCCGAACACCAAGCTCAGATCCGACACGTCGCCGCCTGCGGTCAGTTTCATGAGCGCGATTCTGGACCATATCCCGGTTCTTCTGTTTGTGGGCAAGGACGACTACATGTGCAACTACATTGGGATGGAGTGGTCGATCTCCAATCTGACGTGGGCCGGGTCCACCGGGTTCACCGGAAAGTCCAAGGTTGCCGACTGGACGATCGACGGCTCGGTTGTTGGGACCGTGCAGTCCGAGCGCGGACTCACCTACGCCCTGATCAACGATGCGTCGCACATGGTTGGTGTCGATAGACCGCGCGAGGTCCTCGATCTGTTCTCGGCCTTCACCAACGCCTCGACCGCCAACCTCCCCTTCGCCTCGTCGTTCCGCAAGGGCCAGGACGCGCCGTCGCCCATCAGCGGTGCTCCTCCACTGTCGTCTCCCGATTCCCAGGAGAACACCGCCCTGGTTGTAGGGAAATGGGTCGGCCTGTGCCTCCTCTTCGTCCTTGCCCTGTTCTTTCTCCTCTGCTTCCTGTTTCGCAAGCGCCTGTACTCGTGGTGGCTGCGGCATCGCGGCTACTCCAGTGGCAGCAGCGATGACGCGCGGAGGAGGACCGACGCGGACGGCTTGGTTGCGGATAGGAGTCGTGGTCGGCGCGCCGGTTACGGCCGCATGTTGAGCGAAGACGAGCTTGACGATGCCTTTATGATGAGCGAGTTTGCGTTCCCCAAGCTGCCAAAGTCCCGCCCCAACGTCGATGTCGAGGGGTTGCTTCTTGACGACGACCCGGCGTCTAGTCCCGACGAGGATATGAGCGCCGCTGCTACTGTTAGGAGCACCGCTAATAACACTAATTCCAGTTCGCCCTCGGCGCATCATTGACACTGGAGGCTCTGTAGATGAGGGGTCTTTGCTATCATGTGAAAATATATTTATTAAAACGTGAATAGCTTAGAAAATATGTCATCTTTGATGAAGTTGATGTGTTGAAATTTTTCTGGCAAGAAACTCTTCACAACGTATGGATATAATGTATCACTTGTTGCAATATCTACTAAGGTTGTTGTTCGTAGTAGTAGATGATTGAAAACGGCGAGAAGATACGGTGGATTGATTGATTTTTTAGGATATAAGACAACATGTTCAAGCTTTGTGTCTAGCAATCCAATATTCCCTTGCTCCTCTTCTTCCAGCCCTAACCGAATGGTTGACAGGCATTCATCACTTAAGTCGAAATGATAAAGCTTTAGTTTTCGAAGGTTATAAAAGTTGGGGATGTGCTTCAGTAGATCATTGAATTTAATGGATTCAAGTCGTAGATCAGTAACATTCACCCATGATACTGTCCGTTGAATGTCAATTGATAAAGTGAAATAAGCTCTACAGATTCTCCCAATTTTAGTGTACCCAAAATAACGGTCTGCTGCAATGTAGAAACTGTCGTTGAGTGTTTCTTCTTCATCCACGCCAATGTACATTTCGTTAACGCTTGTAAACCGTAATCTACAAGCAGCAACAACTGAACTTCTATCTCCATCGATAGCCAATATCTCCAAATGTGTGGGTATTGTATCAGTATAAAATACATCACAATCCATTGGAGAATCCCTTAAGAAGAGTTTCTGAAGCTTTGGAAACCGGAGCATGTGTGATCCGTAGGGTCTATCCTGTTTTGAATACTTTTCCGAAAGCTCTCTCTCCTTTTCCGTTTGTTTTTTATACCACAAATCAAGGGTTTTTAGGTTCGTAAACTCTATGTATCCAGGCGTTGTAAAGTCATGGAAAGCCCACCACGAAAAGTTGCTGCTAGATATGTTGTCAAAGTCCAGGTACTGGAGTGATTTGGCGTAAAAGGAAAAACGGTGAGGTGTATAATCGCCAAGAGCCAGTGAGAGAAATGTTAATTCTGGAGAAAACACTGGCAAAGGTGAGTTTATCGGATAATAAATGTGTAAATGTTGCAAGTGCTGTGCATAGTTATCAATAAGGATAGAAAATATGGATGTCAGCACTATATCTTCGCAGTAATCAAACACCAAGCGAGTTATATTTGGTGCCTGGTTATGAAAATTACTAATGTATTTTGAGACTGTCCCTGAAAGCTCATCCAAACTAGGCATTCGAAATGTTGAAGTAACTCCAAAATTGGGGCGGCTATCGAGCACAAGCAAAGAAAGATTGAACCAATACCCAACACCAAGTGCTAATAGGGTTTCCAAAATATGGCCATATTTACTAATATGCAGGTCACCAAAAACTCCAACATCTAACTCTGACACGCAGTCACAGTTATGTTTGTCCCGTCTGGTAATTATGCCAAGGTTTGACCTGCAGACAATATCGTTGTCGTAAAAGTAAATACAGCTGCCACTAGTCGTGCTATCCAAATCTGTGCTGTCATGTAATGAGTGAATACGGACAAACCCTTGCGAAAACACATAGCTCTTTAACAAGTCGTACCACTTGGTACACACCTGGAGCAGAGTGAGCTTTTGCTTCCACTCGTAGATATGTTCAGCTAGCCCACCAGATGCGAGACAAAGAATGCGATAGAGGACCTGAGGATCCAGATCATTTACATGAGCCATATTAGAAAGTATATCTTAAAATGTATCTGGGAAATAGGATAAATAGAAAAGCTGTTGAAGAACGACGACCTTGCTGGCAGCAACAACGGACCCTATAACGGTTTTGCTCCTTGGAGCTTTATAGGAAACGGAACGAGCATTTCGGATCAGGGTTTAGCTAGGAGCGAAAACGCTGGTAGATAAAAAATGTACTCCAAGAGACTCAAAGAACTTTTTTGCTCGCTCATCCACATTTTTGACAAAACAAAAGTAGCTTCCATTGTATATTTTTGAAGAACATTTCAACAAAGTCGACATGTCTGCAACACATTTGCCACATATTGAAATAAGTGATATTGTTATTGCTAAAACTGTTGTTATTGTGGTAAAAGTATAAGTTTGACTGATCACTTGCTCTTGCCTTTTCCCTTTCCTCCCTTGCCACCCGACTTGCCTGGGTTTGGCGAGTTGCTGTTGCTCTTGGACGCAGCCTTTTCCTCGGCCTTGTTCTCAGTGTTCTCTTCAGACTTTTCCTCTGTATTCTCTTCGATCTTGTTCTCGGTGTCCTCTTTAGCCTTATCCTCGGTATCCTCTTTAGCCTTGTCCTCGGTATCCTCCTTCTTCTCCTCAATCTTGGGCTTTTCAGCTGCCTTTGCCTGGGCTTCCTGTTGTCTCTTCGCATGAGCAGCAGCAGCAATCTTCATCGCCTGGCCGATAGGCATATT
>JANBUF010000030.1:0-15039 GCA_027579215.1 Coemansia sp. BCRC 34490 | reverse complement strand
AAAAAGGTTATACATGAAATGCAAGAACACATACGGGGGCTTTCTATGAGTATTGTTATAATGTCTTTCCATGGAGAATCGAATGGAAGAGAAGGAAGAGAAGGGGAGGCGGATATGCGAATATTTGAATGCATAGTTTTATACACACAAAAAAAGCCAAAAAGATATTGTGCGCTTCACTTTCTCTTTCTTTCTAAACAAATGTAATAGACAATAGAAAAAGATAAAAAAGGGAGAGAAGAAAGGAAATGGCCGACGCCACAAACAAATATGGAAAAGAAAAAACCAAACGTATTAGCTGCTGCACTAGCATCCCCTTCTCCGTCTTTCTTGTGGCCTTGAAGAATCGAATATTGTAAAGGTTTTTGGCCAAGAAAGATGCCTTTTATCTCTCGATCGCTGTGGCAGAAAAAAAGTGTTTTAATAAGCAAGGATGGAAAATTGCAAGAATAAAAGGAACCCGCTCTTTTTCTTTCTTTCATTTATTCATTCATTCAAAAGGTCAAATTGCCGCATTGAACAAAAAAACGGGAAATCACATTGATGGATCTTGGTCTCGTCTTTTTATTTTAGCATGGACTGGGTTCTAAAAATAAACATGGGTGTCGCTTAGTCACGGGTCCAGTGTGTAGATCGGCGGCTGCATCTGGTCCTCCTCAGCAGATATGGCACCACCCGCTCTCTTTCTTGCTCCCATCAATCTGAAAGGCGGCAAACAGGTCTTTTTCCTTTTGAACACAAAGCCCCTTTGCATCGTCTCCAGCGAGATGCGCATATCTCGTCTTCTTTTGAGCCATGACACGCTTGAACACTTGGGATTCGCAGCAAAAAGGTTTCTCTTCACATTAATGGAACCGAATCGGGACCGCGTGCTTATCATGCCTCCCCATGCTGATCCAGCAGCACAAAGAAAGCAACCGCAAACCCGTCAAGACCACGCACACCTATTATCTCGCTCTTTCCACAAAAAGAATCATGAATTTCCCCAAAAAAAAATTACAGTGTAAAATGGAGGAAGCGGAGTTTCAAAGAGTCTGACCCAGTGCCGCATCCTTCCAGATGTCAGGCAGCGCAGGGTTGAGCAAGAAAACGCCCAGATTAAGCAGCCCCGAGACCGTAGCCATTGCTGTTCCGTAGATGTACAGGCCTCGCGTTGGGGAATCAGCCATGTTCATGGCCACAACGCCCAGCTGTGTGATAACCGGAACCAGCGGATAGCACACTAGTCGCTGGATCGACCGCAGAAACCGCTTCTTATCAACATACGAGCGCACAGCCATTGGCTGGCCCGTTTCCTTGTCTGCGCGCATCACGGTGAGCAAGTATCCGCGCCCCGCGCTTCCTCTTGTTCCTCCTGATCGCCAGCTATTACTATTGCTGTTGTGTGCTTGCGACGAACCGAATGACACGCGGCGCCCGCCAATAAGCGTGCTGTTTGTGTCGCCGGCTAGGCTATGCTGGTCAAGCAGGTTGGCCGACGACTCGACGGCAGAAGGCGAAGCCGTGGTGCCAACCACCGTGTTCTCCGCACTGGATCTGGCCGACTCTGTCAGCCTGTTCCAGTCCCACTTTTCGGGCATCCTGGGCGCCTCTATGATTTCAATAGAGTTGCGCCACATCTTCCAGATACGCAGGGACAAAAGAAGGGCCACCGCAGAGCAATAGGCGATGGTTATCACAACCCACACGTAGTTGCACAGCCATAGGGTCAGTTTCCTCCGCCAGTTGTCTGGCGTGGGCCAGTTGAACGAGTGCATGTACGGGATCCAGAAAATGCCCTTCATCACGGATACGCCGATTCCGGGAAGCAGTGCGGCGAGAACCATGCTGACCGGCACGTAGAACTTTTCGAGCTTCATGTAGGTGCCCACGCGGACCGTGGTAAGCGTGCTTAGGTGCAATTGCAGAGAGATGCAGAGCGTCAGGAACACAAACCACAGGGTACTGAACATTGATAGCCAGAGAATGAAGCGCAGCCCCGAACCCGTTTGCTTGATCATCAGGTTGTTGTGCAGCATCAGGATCTGTGTGATCGAGTTGAGGATGTCTGCAATTGCGATGTAGCCTGAGATCCGGAGCGACAGTCGTTGCAGGTACTTGCGGTGCCGTAAAAACACGTGCCCCATGAATGCCAAAACCGCTAGTGATGCAAGCAGCGATACTATTGCGAGTGACTGGATGGTTAGCACCCACTGGTCGGAGAGCACAAATGACCACAGGGCATTCTGCTGGTTCTGGTTCTGGTCTTGCTGCTGCTGCTGCTGGTTAATGGATTGCAACAGGTCGCCAATTTCAGTGTCTGACATACTTTGGATTACAAATGCTGCAGGGCGGTACAGGATATGAAGGAAAAGATGTTGTAATAATGGATATGCCAGGTATATAGCGTGATTATTACAATAGTGTTTGTATAGAAGGATTTTTAGCGACAATAAAGGGGTAATGTGTGGGTTGGGTTTGGATAGGCGTAAAGAAAATAATAATAATAATAAACTATATATGAAGAGGAATTAATGAAAATGAAAGAAAAGATGTCGGGCATGCAATTACATTAGAAAAATACTGCTGGGTTCAGAATAGCCACGGCATCTCGCCTATCCATACCACCTTTTAACGTAAACATATAGGGTGTCAAAGGACGGGACTAGTATATCCACAGCATTAAATAGCACTGCCTAAAATAACACAGCCAGCACGAAGAAAGGGACATGTTTTTTTTGCCCATGAAACACCGGCCAAAAGAACCAAAGAATTAAAATCAAAAGGCTGCGCTTTGACCCTTTTGGCATCCCCCTTTTTTCTTCCGGCATCTCTGCTCACCATGCGGTCTTATTCGGCCATTAGTGCTTTGTATAGACATGTAATTGTTGCCAGAAAACACACATGCGTACACACAAACAACTGGAGGAAAGGAAAAGGAAAAGAAAAAAGGAAGGAATTTTCATTAACACTCTTGACACAATGCACCACACGGCGTGCAATATGTGCATGATCGGGCCCAAATAACACACTCGATTGTCTTCCAGCAACAAGCAGAACAAAACAAAATCACTATTGCATTCTTTTTATTTCGATTCCTGAACACGCAGGCAATAATTCAAAACAATTGAAAAAGGAAGAAGAAAACGGCAGCCAGCTAAAGCCGCGCCTTTGCACCACTGTTATTCACCTCCGCATGCATCTTACGCAGCAAGGCAACACGCGTATGCTCCGCATCGCCCAAAAAGGCGTCGAGCTCCATATCCTCGTCCCTAACGCCCTGCGTCAGCGCATACTTTGACATATCGGTGACACCGGCCTCGCGCAGCACAATCTCGTCAATGCACAGGTTGCCGGTGAACGAGCTTGGCTTCTGCAGAATAGCAAGCGCCGCATCGGCCATGATCTCGGCGGTGCGCAGATTAGGCTTGTTCTTGATCGCCGCAATCATGTTGAGCGCAGCGGTCTCGATTGCCGTGTACGGCCACAGACCATTGACTGCGATCCCGTGCTTTGCGAACTCGCCCGAGTGGCCCAGAACAAGCATCGACATGTTGTATTTGGCCATCGCGTAGGCCGGGTACTTGTCAAACCACTTCTGGCTCATATCCAGCGGCGGGCTCAGCGTGAGGACACGCGGGTTCTTTGACCGCTTCAGATGAGGGAGCGCCAGCTTTGTCACCAGCCAAGTTCCGCGCCCGTTGATGCTGTGCATCAGATCGTATCTCTTTGGCGCCGTGTTCTCGGTGCTCTCCATGAAAATCGCCGATGCATTGTTGATCACAATGTCTAGGTGTCCAAACGTTTCAACCGTCTTGGCAATTGCCTTCTGCACCTGCTCTTCGTCGCGGATGTCGCATTGGACGGGGAGCGCCTTGCCGCCGGCTGTCTCGATGGCCTTGGCTGCCGTGTAGATTGTGCCCGGAAGCTTGCTGTTCGGGTCGGCTGTCTTGGCAGCAATCGCAATGCTTGCGCCTTCCTTTGCCAGACGAACCGCAATGGCCTCGCCGATGCCGCGGGATCCGCCGGTGATAAAGACAACAGTGTCCTTGAGGCTCATACTTTAAGTGGTAATATTCGGTTGAGAAGGGGAAGCCCAAGATAGAGGATTAGATAGCGAGTGCGATAAAAAGAGGAGAGAAACTGGCTAGAATATAAAGTAGAAAGGCAAGAGAGGATGATTGTGCTGCACAGGGCATCGTCACCAAAAGCATCATCATCAGTTTCAACTCTAGAGCCTTTTTCGGTTTACATTTAGCACGTGAACGGAGAGTTCAGAGCAAAAGGGAAATCAATCATGTTTCACAAGCCTGGGGGAAAAAAGGAGGGGAAATGAAAAAAATAAGTGTTGCTAGTCGGAGCCGCGGAACACGAGTGTTTTCCGCCCCTTTGTCCTAGAAGAGCTCTCTGCTGGAAAACGCGGCAAATAGCGGATTCAGCGAGAGTTAATCAGCGAGTTGCGAGATCAAGAAACTAAGCAGCTAAATGCTCTTCTCTTCATATTCTACTCCTAGGGTGCGGGCGATATCAGAGCCCAGCAATCCTTTGTTGGATGCACGGGTGCCAGCGTAATGAAGGAAGAGCCCGGAATGTCATCAACAGAGCGGTATCTGCTCTTAACATCCGCGGGGAGCTCAAAGTCGTACTTGTGGATGAGGTTGGCCAGCGTCGTGAACAGCTCAAACAGACCGAGGAAGCGGCCAATGCAGATGCGCACACCAGCACTGAAGGCAAGCACATCCTTGATCCGGTCCTCGGCGTCGGGACCCATGAAACGCTCAGGATCAAACCGCTCTGGCTCGCTCCACACATTGGGATTAATGTGGCATGCGCTGATTGAGACACACAGCTCCGCGCCGAACGGCACATGGTATTTGCCTAACATACAGGCGCCGCTGATCGGGGCGCGGCGTGGGAGATAGCCCGATACGGACGGATAGAGGCGCATCACCTCGTAGATGAAGGCTGTCAGATACGGCACGCTGCGTCTGGCCATGTCGTAGCGGATCACGGTGGATTTGTCCGGAAAGGCTGTGCGGATATCGTCCTTCAGCCGCTGGTACACCTCGGGCGTGTGTAGCATGCGCAGCGTGGCCCACACCAGCGTGTTGCTTGTTGTGTCGGTTCCGGCTGCCAGCATGAGCTGCAGCTCTGCTGTCACTGCGTCGTCACCCAGCATCTTGCCAGTCATTGGGTCGTGCGCGGTGATAAGTCTTTGCAGAATATCCTCACGCGCTGCGCGCTTCTCTCCACCGGACTCCGCTTCCTTGTTCTCCAGTCGCCGCTTCCTGATTGCGTTTGCAGTTCTTACTACCAGATGGTTTCTGGCAGCTACCATGTTGTAGAACAGGTGTTGAGTGTAGTTGCCAAACGGAAGGGTAGCCTGGATGATTCCAATTGATATTGTGCTGCGAAGCTGGTCGATGATTGTCTTGTCTCCACTGGGAATAACATTGAAACTAGCACCGTATCCCAGGATCCCAATCACATCGAACGCTATACCGTGGTACCCGTAATAAAAGTTCACACGGGTCTTCTTTTCCATTGTCTTCTCGTTCTTTGACAATGCCAGCTGCGAGTTCCACCTTTTCATCAATGAAAGCACGCCGTGCTCGAGGATCTTGTCTTCGTACAGACGAATAGTAGGCAGCGAGTACGAGTTCCCAATTTGCCTCCTTTTTGTTTTGCTTACTTCCGGATCGATAGCCGAGAAGGAGCTGACCGCCGTTATGCCGTTGCTCTCGTACATCTTACCCTTAAGGAAATCGTGTGTGGCAAGTATCCTTTTCAGCTCATCCAGACTGCTAACCGATATCTGGTTGTACCCAATGCGCACCACCTCGCCATACTTGCTATGCAACTTGTTTACGTATGTATGGTAGCTTCCACATGTGATGTGGTAGTTGAGAATAATGTTGCTAAACGAGTTTAGAAAGGGCCCAGGGATATTTCGCATAGACGTGAGAAATGAGCGCTTGATAACAACACCTAAAATCCACGTCCCCGCGATTACCAGCCATTTGACAAGAGCGTTGTCGCTCTGGAACAGCTGTGCACGAAAGAAGCTGTCAATATGTTGAAAATAAGACATTTTTATAGATAAAAGCGACCGCGTATTACGAGTTGAATACCTAAATCTGGCAGAATAAAAACTTCTAAAGGACGCCAACCTTGAGTTTTAATTTTCTTATATAGGCTGGTCTGTACAGCAAAATTACAGTTTTTACAACGTTTTCTACTCAACACACTCACCCACTACGTGTAGTGGTGTAAACGGAATGGTACTCTATTGCCACTAGTGCATAAAAAGACAACACCAGCATGAAGTGGAAGCAGTTCACACGCTTATCGCCCATTGTAAAAACATTCAACCTATTGTTTTATTGTTTTTCAAACAGAACAACGAATGGATACATGGATACAACCATGTTTACCAGCAACAATCCATCCGATTATATGTGCGCCATTTAGTGGCTTATGTGAGCGTATATTTTTTTTTCAATTTTCAAATGTTGGATTGCATGTAAAGCGTTTCTTATGAAGCAACCAAAGTTTTTTCTGGTCACCATCTTGCGCCATATTTTCAATTGAACTGAGGCTATTTTTTTTGTTTTTAGAATCACATGTTGTTATAGAATGCTCTTGCAAACCAAAAAGACGCTATAATCTACCTTTAAGCTTCACAGCTAATCAAACTTAATTAGCGTGAGATATAATTATGCGACAGTCTGTTTTGGGATCTCTTGGCGTAAATGTGAAAACCGATGCACTAGGAATGTCGTCCACAGAACCGTACTTTGCTTTAGTCTCCTCTGGCAATCTAAAATTATACCTTAAAATCAAGTTTGCCATTGTCGTGTAGATCTCGGCCAATGCCAGAAAGCGTCCAACACAAATACGGACACCGGAACTAAAGACAAGCACATCTTTGATGCGCTCATCTGCATCTGGACCCATGAAGCGCTCTGGGTCAAACCTGTTTGGATCTGCCCAAACGCTCTTGTTCCGGTGACAGGCATAGAGCGAGATACAGAGCGTGGCATCTGGTGGAATATAGTACTGGCCGTTCATGAGGTGTGCTCCGTCGGCAGGTACTCGGCGTGGGACGTAGCCAGATACTGCTGGATGCAGTCGCATGGATTCATACATGACTGCTGTTAGATACGGGAGGCGTGTCTTTGCCATATCATAGCATATGACTGTGGCTTTATCTGGGAATGCAGAACGAATATCCTCTTTTAGTCTCTTGTAGACTTCTGGATTGTATAAAAGCTGCAGAACAATCCAGCTCAGCGTGTTGCTTGTTGTGTCGGTGCTTGCGAATAGCATGAAGAACACTTCTGTGGCCAGGGTGTCCATATCCATTGTCATTTTTGTTAACGGGTCGTATGCGTCAACAAGTCTTTGTAGAAGGTCGGCATGCATGCCTCTTGCAGATAATTTGCGCTTTAAAACAGTTTCCCTGGAATATCTGACCAACTCATCGCGTGCCTTGATGTAGTCGCCTAAAATCCAGCCCAAATAATCGCTAAAGGGTAAAACAGAGTTGAGGATTCCATAAACAATTGTTTTTCGTACCAAATCGATTATTGTGGAGTCTCTAGTAGACAGGATGTTAAAGCTTTTTCCAAACCCCAATACACCGATAATGTCAAATGCCATGCCGTGGAACGCATAGTAAAAGTTGACAGGCGCTTCCTTCCGAGGATCAGCAGACTCAAGACATTTGTCCCACGATGCCATCAATGAGAGCACGCCATGCTTTAATATTTTATTCTCGTATAGTCGAATGGAAGAAAGGGAATACGAGTTTCCCAGCTGCCTTCGTCTGGTTTTGTTGAGCTCTGGATCCGTTGTTGTAAAGATGCTTGGAGGCAGAAATTTAACTGTCTCGTAATCGAAGCCTTTGCGAAAACTATGCGTTGACAAGATAAGTTTTAATTCAGCTGTATTACTAATAGACACGCTGTTATACCCAATTCGAACAATATCTCCGTACGCATCATGTAGTTTATGAACATATGTGTGATACGTGCCACGAGCAATATTGTAATTTAAAACAATACTGGTAAAAGAGTTAAAACGAGGCCCGGGAACCCTCCTAAGAGGTGAGCGATAATACCAAAAAGCATATAGTGCAAGAACAGAAGCAGCCATAAAATAGCCAGCATTTTTAAACGAGATATCTCTATTATTTATAATGTCTAGCGACTCCCAATATTTGTCAGCTAACCACTGAGTTAATAATATAAAAGACATAGCGTTTATTATAATAAAAGTAGTAAAAACAATGAAATATAAGTCAAGTTGGGCCTGCTGTCTTGAAAGTGATGCTGCTTGTGTTTACAATTCTTTTTCTTTTATACAGCACTTTCAACTCGTATCTGTCAAATAAAATTCCATGAGAAAATTTTAATTTCTTTTTACACGGAAGACAAGGAATATTACATCATGAACTGTAAAAAATAGTGTGAGATGAAATTTTATGAATGGAAATTAGGGCGTAATCTTTTAGTCAGGCCTTCTACTTGTGTATTGTGTTATTCCCAGCCAAATCAATTGTTTTTAGGATTATCAAGTTTTTTGGGTTATCATTTTTTTCTGAACTTCTTTCTCTTTCACTTTTTAATGTGTCTTAATGCGTAAATAGAAAACCTATGAGAAAATTCAAGTTGCACGCGACACAAACATTTGGCAATCTTTCTTGGGGTTTTCCAGTCTGTAGTTGAAAAACGACTTGCCTGGAATCTTGCCCACAGAATCATAGAATCTTGTTTCTCTGTCAGCAGGATACTTAAAATCGTATCTTAGGATAAGGTTTGCCAGAATTGTGTACATTTCGACCATCGCAAGATGGCGGCCAGCACAGATACGCACGCCCGAGCTAAAAGTCAAGACATCTTTGATGCGCTCATCAGAATCTGGGCCCATGAAACGATCCGGGTCAAAATCCGTGGGATTCTCCCACACTGCCTTGTTGCGGTTGCAGGCAAAAAGCGATATTCCAATCTCTGTTCCTTTTGGCAAAAAGTACTTTCCACCGAGCACATGCGCGCCCTGCTCAGGAGCACAACGGGGCATGTATCCAGCCACTGCAGGATGGAGCCTTGTTGTCTCATTTATAACCGCTGTCAAGTAGGGAAGCTTGGCCTTGGCCTCGTCAAAGTGAATAACTGCACTCTTTTCTGGGAATGCTGTTCGTATGTCTCTTTTCAGCCTTTCATAAGTTTCAGGACATCCCAGCAGACACGTAATGGCCCAGCTAAGTGTGTTGCTCACGGTGTCTGTGCCTCCGGCAAGCAGCACAAAGGCTTCAGATTCCAGCGAATCGCTATCAAGAGACTCGCCCGTCAACGGATCGCGAGCATCAATGAACTTTTGCAGAATATCGTTACTAGGAGTTCTATCCTTCGAGTCTAACAGAGCTGCCTCTGCGTTCTCTCGTTTCCGTCTCATAATGTTGTTTTGCAATACGGACAATATGTACTGACGTGCACTAAAAAGCTCACGAAAGATTCGTTGCACGTATATTCCGTATGGTATTCTAGATCTGATGACCGCTAAGATGTTTGATTTAGTAACGCAGTCAATTATCTTTTTATTTCCGGAAGACAATACCTCAAAGCTCTTGCCGAATCCCAGCACGCCGATTATGTCAAACGCCATGCCATGAAACCCGTAATAGAAATTAACCAAAGCGCTGTTTGCGGTTGGCGACGAAGCTATCTGAATATCCCATTGCTTAATAAGCGATAAAACGCCATGCTCAAGCACCCTGTCCTCATAAAGACGCACAGATGGCAATGAGTAGGAGTTTCCGAGCTGCCTGCGTCTAAGCTTGTTGAGATCAGGGTCTAACGTAGAGAAGATACTTGGGCAGAATGACCGCATGCGATCGTACATTCTTCCCTTTAAAAACCCATGAGTTGCAAGGATATGTCTAAGCTCTGCCGGGTCACTAATAGAGACTACATTGTGACCAACTCTTACAATAGGACCATAGATTGAATGAAGCTTTTCCGTGTAGGAGTGATATTCGCCACGGAGTGTATAATAGTTTAGTAGCAAACCAGTAAATGTGTTAAGCAATGGGCCGGGAACGTGCCACAGAGGCGTCAGATAGGAGCGTCGAATAAGGCATGCTGTCAGCAAAACGGCTAGTAGTGGCAGAATGGTGGGTAAAGTAATGTGATGCTCTGGTTGACTAAAGATAGCTGGGCCGAGCGCAGTGATTAGGCGAGTGTATAGTTCAGTAAGCATTGTCGATATGAAAATGGATAGTGTTAAAGTAAAAATAAGAAATAAGAAATTCCAGACGGTAGGCGCTTCTACTAACTTTTTATAGCTAGTTCTGAGCATATTGGTGTTTTGCTGTTTTTATTTTCCACAAGAATAAGAGGGTATCCTGTTTCCGTATTATTTTCTTTTTTTGTTGCCACCTGTGCTCATACGTGAGAAACGAGCAGCATATGCTAAATGTGGCTTACAGCACAATTTTTAGTGCCGGCAATTAGCACTTTAGACGAACAAGACAATAATATAATATAGCACACTATCTCATTTATCCAATATATTCCCAAAGCAATGGGCCATTCTACGGACAATGTAGACACCTAGCACCCCCTGGTGGGAATTCAAGGAGTATAATCATTTCAAGCACATTCCACGTCCAACAAAAGATGTAAAAAAAAGCAAGAGGCGTGTGTGTGCGTTTTTTACAAGGAGCCACATTTTACTCTTGCTTTTTATATTCACCCACACATTCCACTTGAATATTTGTTTTAAAAATTTTTCTAGAAAGCCTGGGAGTGTCAAAGGCGCAAGATAAATTTTATTCCACCTCAATCTCTATTTATTTGATTGTAATATCTGCTAGCCTACAAACGGTATAAACAAAAAACAATATCTAGACTCAAATAAATAGTTGTAAGAATCTAACCAAAGAAAATCTTGTTGTACTGAAAGTAATAACGTTTATATCTTCTATTTATTATTTCTACAGCTAAATTAACCATCCGTTTTAAAATAAGGTATGAGGGGTTTTAGACTTTTGAAAAACAAGTAGGTTTTCACGTGTGCATCGTGCGATTCTTGGATGAGCCGATTGTTTTTGGAAATTTTGGAGGTGCTTGGCTTTTCATTCTGTCTGTAATAGGTCTTTAGTTGTATCTACCTAATTATTTCTGGTAAAAAACATTGCTTGAAAGTTGGTAAAAAGAGAATATTACATTGCACGCGACACAATCATTTGGCAATCATTCATGGGGGTTTCCAGTCTGTAGTTGAAAAACGACTTGCCCGGAATTTCGCCCACAGAATTGCAGAGTCTTGTTTCTCGGTCAGCAGGATATTCAAAATCATACTTCAGTATAAGATTTGCCAGCGTTGTGTACATCTCGGCCGTCGCAAGGAAACGGCCAGCGCAGATGCGCACGCCCGAACTAAACGTCAAAACATCCTTGAAACGGCTAGCGGCGTCTGGACCCATGAAGCGATCCGGGTCAAAATCCGTGGGATTCTCCCACACTGCCTTGTTGCGGTTGCAGGCAAAAAGCGATATGCCAACCTCTGTTCCCTTTGGCAAAAAGTACTTTCCATCGAGAATATCAGCGCCTTGCTCAGGCACACAGCGAGGGATGTACCCAGCCACGGCAGGATGAAGCCGCATTGTCTCATAAATGACTGCCGTTAAATAGGGAAGCTTGGCCTTAGCCTCGTCAAAGTGAATAACTGCGCTCTTGTCTGGGAATGCTGTTCGAATGTCTCTTTTCAGTCTTTGATAGGTTTCAGGACATCCCAGCAGACACGTAATGGCCCAGCTAAGTGTGTTGCTCACGGTGTCTGTGCCTCCAGCAAGCAGCACAAATGCCTCGGATTCCAACGAGTCGGTGTCCAAGGACTCGCCCGTTAGCGGATCACGAGCATCAAGGAACTTTTGCAGAATATCGTGATTAGCATTTCCGTGTTTCGAGTCTGCCAAAGACATTGCCTCTGCGTTCTCCTGCTTTCGTCTTCTAATTGTATCACGCACAGTGGCTATTAGATATTGCCGCGAATTGTAAAGATCGCGAAACAGCCGCTGCAATTGCATTCCAAATGGCAGCCTGGACCTGACAACCGACAGCATGTTCGACTTGCTGACGCAGTCGATTATCGTTTTGTCACCGGAAGCCAATATCTCAAAGCTCTTGCCGAATCCCAGCACGCCGATTATGTCAAACGCCATGCTATGGAACCCGTAGTAGAAATTAACCAAGGCGCTGCTTGCGGTTGGTGACGAGGCTATTTGAGCGTCCCACTGACTAATGAGCGATAGAACCCCATGCTTGAGCACCTTGTCCTCGTAGAGACGCACCGATGGCAACGAGTAGGAGTTTCCGAGCTGCCTCCGCCTGAGCTTGTTGAGCTCGGGGTCCCTGGTTGAAAAGATGCTCGGACAGAAGGATCGCATGAGATCGTACATTCTTCCCTTTGGAAACTCGTGGGTTGCCAGGATTTGTCTGAGCTCCGCCGGGTCGCTGATGGAGACTATGTTGTAGCCAACTCTTACAGCCGGCCCGTACGCTGAATGCAGCTTTTCCGTGTAGGAGTGGTAATCACCGCACAGGGTATGGTAGTTCAATGGCACGTTGGTGAACGAATTAAGCAATGGGCCAGGCACGTTCCACAGGGATGTAAAGTAGGAGCGGCGAACAACAAGAACGGCCAACCAAACGGCTAATATTGACAAAAGGGTAAGCAGCAGAATATGCTGTTCTGGCATGCCAGAGACAACTGGGTCGAGCGCGGCACGTAAAAGAGAATAGAATTCGGTAAACATTGCCGATATGTTAAATTAGTGGTGTTAACTAGACGATGATAATGATATTGGTATAAGAAAGGGGTGCTTCAAGCAGTATTTAAAGCCAATGCTAAACAGGGATGTTCCTGCTGTTGTTTGTTTTCTCTAATCTGGGTAGCATTGAGCAAGAATAAAGAAACCCAAGTCCGTGTTATTTTCACGCTTTATCTCATGCCTTGGCGTTCCATTTCCATTGTCGTCACTTGCGCTCGGACTTCAACTAAATAGTGTGTAGAAGAATGAGGCTTACAGGGCAATTGTTAATATGTCACTTGCTCTTTTCAAAGACAAAGGAAAGGACAATACCAAGATGCGAAAAGCACTACTTTCTCTCCGTTCTCCGTCTCAAAAAGAAAAAAGCGCTTACTCTGCAGGAGACACGGCCATCCAGCAGTCTCTGTCAGGAGCAAGCGGCGCGTAGTTGAAAAAGGCCACCCCGGGGATGTCGTCAACGGATGCGTAGCGGCCCTTTAACTCGTCGGCGAGCGCAAAATCGTACCTGTTGACAAGGTTCGCAAGCGTGGTGAACACCTCGACGAGCGCAAGCGTGCGGCCGACGCATATACGCACGCCCGAGCTAAACGACAGCACGTCGCGCATGCGGTCGTCGGCATCGGGGCCGGTGAAGCGGTCGGGGTTGAACCGAGATGGATCGGGCCAGATTGCCGCGTTGCGGTGGCACGCGTACAGCGAAATGCAGACCTCCGCCCCGCGCGGCAGAAAGTACTTCCCGTCCATGATGTATGCGCCGGCGTCGGGCACCCGACGGGGCAGGTAGCCGGACACGATGGTGTGGAGGCGCATTGACTCGTAGACGACGGCCGCCAAGTACGGAAGCCTTGCCCGGGCCTGGTCGTAGCGGATCACGGTGGTTCTGTCTGGGAACGCGGATCTGATCTCCAGCTTCAGTCAGCCGTAGACGTCTGGGTGGTGGAGCAGGTACAGCACCGTCCAGCTCAGCGTGTTGCTCGTCGTGTCGGTTCCCGTTATCAGCAGCAGGAGGACCTCGTCGGTCAGTGCCTCGATGCCAATCCCCGCGCCAGTAAACGGGTCGCGCGCACAGACCAGGCGCTGCAGAATATCCTTGTGCGCGGGGCTCTCCGCATCGCGCATCCGTGCAAGAACCGCATCGCGCGCGGTCCCGCGGATGCTGGCGCGCGCGCGGTTCAGGTCTCTGTAGACGGCGTTCGTGTAGTGGCCGAGCGGAAGGCTGGCCTGGATGACCTCGATTGTGTTGACCTTGCGCACCCCCTCGATCATGCTCGTGTCGCCCGTGCGCAGGGTGCTGAAGCTCCTGCCGAAGCCGAGCACGCTGATGACGTCGAAGGACATGCAGTGGAAGTCGAAGTAAAAGTTGACCCTCGCCGTGTTTGCTGGCTCTTGATCAGACGCCGGTGGTGATTCGATCCGCGAGTTCCAGAGCGCGATCAGCGCCAGAACGCCGTGCTCCAGGACCCGGTCCTCGTACGAGCGGACGCACGGCAGCGAGTACTGGTTGCCCAGCTGCCGTCGGCGGGTCTTGTTTAGCTCCGGATCCGCGCTGACGATGGTGGTCTTGGGGAGCACCATGCCCTCGTACAGCGAGCCCTTTGGGAAGTCGTGCGTCGAGAGAATCCGCTTCAGCTCCGCCAGACTGCTGACCGACACCTGGTTGTGGCCCACGCGCACCACCTCGCCGTACTGCTCGTGCAGCCGGTGCACGTACTTGTGGTACGTGCCGTTTGCGCTGCTCCTGCGCAGCGGGATGTTGGTGAGCGAGTTGAGGAATGGCCCCGGGATCCGGCTCAGCGGGGAGAGAAATGCGCGCTGAATGGCGGTGCTTCCAACCCACGCAAGCAGGATAAGAGCCAGGTTGTGCAGGAGCACGCCATTTGGCGGAATAAGGCTGGTGGCTCTTGAGACCAGCTGGGTGATAAAGCTTGAGATCATTATTTGAGGATAAATGTCTGACGGGGTCTGAAGTAGAGATACGCAGCACTAAAGAAAAGAAAATAAAACTATAGCTGAGCATGATATACTTCTCCAAGCACAGGCAATAGGCGTATAAGTTGGCATCATCTGAGCGCAATTGTCCGTGCGCTCATTATACCCGAACAATATGCGTCTTGCTTGCACAATACTCGTTTAAAGGAGGGGGGATTTGACAGGTTCATTATTTTGGAAAAACCCTCGCCGGTGATTATCTACGTAGCTATGGTTGCAGCCGAGTACAGGACAGA